>JACXGM010039376.1:0-10597 GCA_016801145.1 Umbra pygmaea
TCGAAGCCTTCATATCTAAAAAAACATGTTGTCGGGGTCTTGCCGACTCGAGGAAAGTCTGATATCCAATTGCACCGAGAGGCATTTGAGCAGCGTCAGTTGGTGATGCCCCTTTGGAAATGGGCTGTGAATGAACCTTGCCCAGACCCACTCTCAGTCAGAACTGAGAAGGGTCTGGTGTTAACCAGGCTACATTATTAAAGCCATACATTTAAAGTGATAAACCTGAAAAATAGTTTTTTTCTGTATTTTCACATACTTATTATGTTTTAATACATTATTTCTTGGTTATTTTACAAAGATATACTATATTTTTAAAGTAAATTGCTGTATAAAGACAATGCAAATTAATTTTGTAGCAAAAAAGCCATACATTTACAGAGATTAACCTGAAACATTGTAGTTTTTAAATGTATTTTTTTCAACTACTTATTATGTTTTTATACATTATTTCTTAGTTATTTTACAAAGAAAAACTATATTTTAAAAGTAAATTGCTGTAAGAAGACAGAGCAACTTAATAAAGTAACTAAAAAAAGCAATATATTTACAGAAATTAGCCTGAAAGCTAGATGTTTTTAATGTATTTTCACATACTTATTACATTTTTATACATTATTTCTTAGTTATTTTACAAAGATAAACTATATTTTAAAAGTAAATTGCTGTAAGAAGACAGAGCAACTTAATAAAGTAACAAGAAAATGCCATACATTTACAGAAATTAACCCGAAAAGTAGTTTTTTTTTAATGTATTTTCACGTAATTTATCAGTTTTTCTACAGTTTAAATAACAATTATCTACAGTAATGTACTGTTATTTAATGAATTATGACTGTAATATGTCCTCTGTATTTTTACGGTTTATTGCATGTAATTTAGCAAAACAGTTTTTTTACTGTAATTTGACGGAATCCGTCCGGAAACCCTGCTGCCAGAGATTTACCGTTTTTTTACGGTATTTTTTTCTTTACAGTGTGGGGTATTTTGCACTCTTGCACTTTTTTTTCAACTGCCTTTTATTGTTTAGGGAAATAAGCTGAATAGTAGGTGGGAGTGAATGGTTAAAAAAATAAAAGATCAGGGCAGTTTTAGGAGACAGTATTTTAGGATAAAGAATTAACAAATGATGTCTCCTAAAACTGCCCTGATCTTTTTTTTTATAATATTGTAAAATATTATTTTTCATCAAATCTGCCAGCAGCCAACACCTTGGTGAAAAATAACTTTCAAATAGTGATGGGGTAGTTGTAATGTCCTGACTGCTTTGTGATTAGCTGAAAGCCACTTTTCGGGATTGAAAGTACGAATTTCCTTGCTAAATATGTACATTATTCCAAAGTTTTGGCCACCAGTGTAATAGAAGTTTAAAATGTTTACAGATATGCAGATATTAAGAGCTGGCACCTGGCTGGCTACCCCACACCTATTGCTTCCTTAGAGACGCAAATACAGAGGATGCAGGGAGATGTGAAGCATCACCCCTCTTCCTGGACCACACAGGCTGAATGTAAAGACCAACTGAAACCCTAATGTAAAACACCAGCCAATGGACCAAATAGTATTATATTTGATGTTTTCCTGACTGTCCCATAAAGGGAAACTTTGGCATTTACACTTATTTTATGTACTGCCTTGCAAATTTAGCATTTGGCAGTGATATTTATGTAGTTTGGAATTGCATTGAAAGCGTATAGGACTTCATTAGAATCGGGATCGTGGGATTTAACAGTTATTTTGTTTAAGGAATTTATTGGAGACATGCTGCTTTACTGTTAGTTTTAATTTGGGCATCAACAACCTATTTGAAGAACATTTTCCTCTGATTTTTTCATTTGTATTATTAAAGGGTTAATTGCCAAAATATTAAAAATTGTTTTTACAACTATATCTGATTATTGTCTCATTTATATCTCTATTTACATTATTATGTATTTCTTAATATTGTGCTCCTAAGCAATGCTTTAAGACACTTATCAGTCAGGACTGAGGCTCAACGTAGATCGTATTGAGATCTTATTGCAACATTGTGCTTCTCAGATTGGTTTTAGATTAGCCAAATGTAATATCAAATATCAAGCTCATCTGTCTTATCAGAGTCACATAAGCATTTCTCTTTGGTGTCTCTTTATGGCTCCTAAGGGGGTTTAGGAGAATCAATCGAGACATTAAGGATCCCAAAAAAATACATGATTCAGATCTCTTACATAGTTCTTATGAGACATGGAAAAGGCCTCTCTCTCAACTCTTGTCCTATGGGTGTGTTTGTTAATGTGTGACAGAGCAGGAGGTCAATGGGTGGTGCGTGGGGCAGGTCTGCCATTTGAATATCGACCATACATCTTTGGAATTGAGTCAAATCATCATTCATTTACAAGTTCACAAATTAATTTCATGACAATCAGATTGCTTAATTACAGCTATTCTGATTTACTCATTTCAAACTGTGGAAACCATTGTGTATAACAAAGAATGTGCTCTGCTAGTGAATATTCACCTTTCCAAACACCTGCTGTGGAGTTTGATTAATTTGTGTGAATGTTGTGTTTGGCCATGTAACTCTGAAAAAAACAGACAGTGAATAGCAATCTCAAACATAATAGTATCTCAAACATGCACACACCATTACATGCTGTTCTGGACCAGTTAGTGGCTAAGTTAACCAACACTTCTCCATGTGACATTACCATAGATGATGACATTCAAAGAGCTACATCTCTAAATATTGGATATTTAACATCTATCCACTAGTGGAGAACGGCAAGACCTTTCTTACATGCCTTCACAAACTGGGAGGTAAATTACATTTGAAATTGAGATCTGGTGACCCAGCTTTCTTTCTAAAGGAGTGACGGAAAACAATGTCCTGTGAGTGAATGTTCTGTGGTGCTCCAGAAAATGACTGACAGGGCAGAGATAACAAAAGAAAGATTGTGACATTGGCAGAATGATAATAAAAGAGACAGGATGAAGGATGGAGTGGAATAGAAAACAAATGGAAAACAGAGGCATTGATCATTTGACACAGGTCCAATAAATAATATTGTTTAAGGCAAAGATATACAAGTCTATGAGAAGCACAAGGCCAAATAATGAGAAATAGAAATGGAGACAGAAATGGTATCAGAAAGAATAATTTGTACAGCAAATTAGAGAGGTGTTAGAAGAAATAAATATACACGAATAAAAAATAAGTTAATAGGTTAATGATTTTCATCAATCTCTTTTTGGAAAAGAGCAAACTTGATTGGGTTACTTAATACTTAAGGCCACAACAATGAAGACACATTTCCTAAGCTATTGAGAAGCTAATGTTACAGGTAAATGTAAAGAATTGGTCATATTCTCTAACAACTTAAATGCTAAACATCTCCATGGTTTTGTTCCTCTGGTTACAGTTTTAACAACATGAATCAAACCTGTGCACATGCACATATGCTTTGTGTAACTATAAGAGTGATGTCTTGCAACTAGCATCATCTGCAAATCTTTCAATAAGTTACTGTCAATCATATGAAAATCCAATCAAAGCCACCACAACTAGCCCCAGAAGCGGTCCACAATCAGAGAAGGCAAAATTATTAAAGCGGCTTGTATCAGGCCAGAGTAGGAATTACATAACTTGTTTCTGTTATTTGGCAATGGGCTATTGACAAGTTTTTCTTTCATGCTGCCTGAAGTGCTATTGTGCCTGTTGGCAATGATTTTATGGAAGTAAAAAAAATACTTTAACAATATACACTCATTAGGTACACCTTAATAGTACCGGGTTGGACCCCTTTTTGCTTTTAGAACTGCCTTAATTCTTTGTGGGATTGATTCAACAAGGTGCTGGAAACATTCCTCTGAGAGTTTTTGTCCATATTGACATTATTGCATCTCACAGTTGCTGTACATCCATGATGCAAATCTCCTGTTCTACCACATCCTAAAGGTGCTTGATTGGATTGATATCTGGTGACTATGGATGCCATTTGAGTACAGTGAACTCATTGTAATTTTCAAGAAACCAGTTTGAGATGATGTGAGCTTTGTGACATGGCACATTTTACTGCTGGAAGGATAATGTCATTATACCACAACCCCCAGCCTGAACCATTGATACAAGGCAGGATGGATCCATGTTTTCATGTTGTTTACGCCAAATTCTGAATCTACCATCTAAATATTGCAGCAGAAATCAAGACTAAATTTACCAGGCAAAATATTTCCAATCTTCTATTGTCCATATTATGTTATGGTGGGGCCATGGAAATTGAAGTCTCAGTTTCCTGTTCTTAGCTGACAGGAATGGCACTGTCACAATGGTGTGTGGTGTAGAGGACGGAGACCGAAGGCAGATAGATGGTTGATGGAAATTATGGTTGTTTTATTTATTTGACTTGATCCGGGAAACATAAAGATTGCAGGTTGCATGGTACCACCGGAGCGAGCAGGACAACGGATATACTTATATAGCCTAACGTGCTCTTTCAGTGGCACGAACACTGATAACTAACACACAAGTACAGAGCATACGCATTCACTTCCAAACTCCAGCTACTGACTTTTCACAACTTACATTATAATAGAGTTGCTCCCGAATAGTCCTCTCACATAACGTAACACAGATAATCAATGACCGACACCTCTTCCCCAGTTTGGCCAGCTTATATTGAAAGACCTAACTAGCTACTCTAACATGGCTGAATGTTGTTACTAATCAGATCTACAAGATACCAGTCTACGCTAACCTAAACCCTATTCTAACGATGCCAAACTGGAGAGAGGTGTCAGCACAGAATGTAAAGGGAAAACTTTAAACTTCATGCAATGAACTGAATATAAGGAATATAAGAATATAACTAACATGGAGTTCATACTATCTCAGTCTCTGTACGCCAGCCATCACTGGTCTGGACGTTACAGGCGCAATGTGGATTTCTGTTCCTGTAGCCCATCTGTGTCCATTCATTGATGGTAAGAAGGACCAGGCAAGCCCGGGGACAAGCACCGGAGCAGGGACTAGGGCATGAACTGGCACGGGGACAGGGGCAGACACTGGCACGGGGACAGCGGCAGACACTGGCACGGGGACAGCGGCAGACACTGGTCGGGGAACTAGGGCAGCCTCTAGTGGCCGTGGAGCGGGAACAGCGGCATCTGGTGGCCGTGGAGCAGGAACAGCAGCCTCTGGTGGCCGTGGAGCGGGAACAGCGGCCTCTGGTGGCCGTGGAGCGGGAACAGCGGCCTCTGGTGGCCGTGGAGCGGGAACAGCGGCCTCTGGTGGCCGTGAAGCGGGAACAGCGGCCTCTGGTGGCCGGGAGGCTTGATTGGGAGGGGCCTCTTCGGGCCGGGAGGCTTGAGCGGGAGCGGCCTCTTGTGGCCGGGAGGCTTGAGTGGGAGCGGCCTCTTGAGGCCCAAAGGCTTGAGCGGGAGCGGCCTCTTGTGGCCGGGAGGCTTGAGCGGGAGCGGCCTCTTGTGGCTGGGAGGCTTGAGCGGGAGCGGCCTCTTGTGGCCGTGGAACAGGAAAAACCTTACCTCTTTGTTTTCAATTAATTCATGACTGATTAGGTTTGAACTCCCTTTACCTGGTCATTTTGGTGTTAATGATTGGTAGTGCTGGGGAAAGGGGAGGACACATTCAGGTTGTCAATGGAGACTTCTAAATTCATAACAGCATGGCTCTATCATTTATATATTCTTAATCTGACATTCTCCGCTAATTGAGAATGTATTCATAGAGCAACTTGTGAAGTTGGAAAAAGAAGTCTGCATTATTATTTCGACAATTTGAATACCACTTCGCAGACCAGACTGAGATCATGAATATGAAAGCTGGCATTCTCCTTGTTGGCAGATAAATGTTTGGAAACAATGGAGCTTCTCTATTTATGAGATTTCAATGTGAAAGACCATTTGTTCTCACGCAAATACTCGCTTCACAAACATATCTCTTGCATTTTTTCCCCTTCTCATGTGAAAGTTTGAAAGCTCAGCATTCCTGTCTGATCTTTGACTGACTCCTACTTGCGATCATCCACTCCAAAAAGACAAATGTGCCATTTCTTTGTTCAGGTTATTACTGTAAAATAATCTGTAATTTATTTTTGTTTTTATGATAAATGGAGCCAGCTTCCAAAAGTAATTAACCTGTTCTATGATTTTTTTATAACCAACACTGTCCCTAAACTATATTCTTATACACTAAAGTTGGTTGTCTTTACATTAGAATAATAATGTTTCATATAATCTAGATTCAGATATGGAATGAATAGCATTTAATACAAAATGAATATGTCTCATATATTGAAATCAAATTGTCATAAAAGATTTGCTTTGTTGTGCATTAGAACCACACCAGTCATATTAGTGATATTATAAAATAATTGTATAATATGTACAAACTATTTACTGCTCACTGCCAATATCAGCCGTTCCTCCACGTTAAATGAATGTTGAATAAGTCTGGGAGTTCAAATCATATCACATAACATCATCATGTGTCAGCAACAAGCAACGTCACTTCATCATGTGACAGCAGCAAGCAGGCTCCTGATTGGTTAACACGGCGCGATAAAAGTTCAGATTTTTCAACTCGGGCGTCAGACGCCAATTGGCTTCAAACGCGTGAATGCACAATGCGCACCAAATGAAATCATTTGCGCGTAACGCGTGTCAAGTCACGTCGAGAACCTCAATTCGCCTCTTTTGCCCAAACTGGACGCGCGAACGAGGCGGAATCGAGTCCTTTGTGCCGCATTAAACATGTCCATCGTGCCACAGGACCTCCAGACGCGCGTAAACGCCTATTTACATTGACTTAACATGGAAATCACTCGCTCCAGATGCTCAATTCGCATTCGGTCTGAACTTACCATTAATCAATATGTTGGGGGTTTCTCATATGCTGTAGTTATTCCTCAATGTGTCAGTGATACTGAAATCGGATAAATATTATCAACCCTGGAGCTCACATCTGTGAAATCTCCAGACATTGTCAAATACATTTGCCCTCTCATTCATATACTTTCTCTCACCTCTTCAACCCCTCTGCTGTCTCCCTTGTCTATCTTTCCATCCTCTCCCTCGCCCATGTCATCTCACTCCCCTCTCTACATGTCCCAGGTGTCACTCAGAGAAGCTTACTTGTGCTATGATAGTGTCATTCTTTCTATGCTGGTGCAGTAATGGGATAAACTAAGATAGGAGAGGGGTTTCAAATTCAAGATAAGCAAAGTGTGCAAAACATAAAGTGCATAGCTATTGGGATATGTTGATAATTGAAAACATCAGCCATTGCTTGCATGTTTGTTTGGGGTTTTACTTCTTTTAGTAAAAAGTTGCTTTCTGAGTGTTTGAGCTCTAAGGTAGTGGTAAAGATGTACCAGTTGAAATGCCTACAAGAAACTGGGCACTAGACACTAGGAAAACTTTATTCAGTACGTGCAAGACCTATTTTTTATCTTATTTTTCTTGTAAGGATATCCCATTTAGTATCTCACAAAAACAAATAAACAAGAACAGTTTGGGAGTAAATTTACAGCAGACTAAAAGACAAACCAAGCTTGTAGAAAGATATTTTGCGATGCTGTGCATAATGCACTGTTAATAATACATTATAAAACGGGTCCGCTGATATCTGCAATTTGATTGGCTAAAATTGCATTCCAAGCCTATGACAATTCCCTGATATCCGCACTGTAGAATGTTGCCTTTTCACTGAAGTGTAATCAAAAAGTATCACTACGCCCCCTTGAGGAGCTGAACAAA
The DNA here is from genome assembly GCA_016801145.1 of Umbra pygmaea. NCBI lineage: Eukaryota > Metazoa > Chordata > Actinopteri > Esociformes > Umbridae > Umbra > Umbra pygmaea. Next base: position 7,753 of record JACXGM010039376.1, read on the forward strand.
ATAAAAAACATGGCGGACAATTCCTCTCGCTTCACATCTCAACACCAACTTCCAAATAAGACCATATAAAAAATAAAAACGATTTTAACATTCACTTACCATAAAAAGATTGTCACTGATGTAGACATGCTAACCAGCCACAGGTTTTAAGTAATCTAATCTTTTTTGTAATAAAGTGTTTTTTCATGACGAAGCGATAGCTAGCTAGTGGCTGTCATGTCAATACCGGTCAATACACCGGTGGCTGGCTCGTTAGCCTAATGTCTGACCTAGCACTCACATTATACACACTGAGTTTTCCACATATCACAGGTTGGGTTTTTTGTCCATCTAACCCTAGACCCCTTTCTTCATATTTTAAAATATCAAGAAATAGCCTACAGTTGACATCTTTATTATAAAAAATAGGAATTACGATAGCCTACCCATTCTACCTGCGAAATTAAGGTAGGCTACTTCTCTATGAAAACGGTTGTTTGAATAAGACTTACAAGTTGCCTGATATTATTGTATATATATATATATATGTTTTATTTATATTTTCTGTAAATTGTTGAGGCATATAGCCTACAATTGTTTTCCTACACGTCGTTAGCAAATTGAATGATCTCTCTCCCTTTGTCGTTGAAATCATCCTAATATTAATAACTGGGCGGGTCACCAGACATTCGGGGTTCAGACAATCCATTGATATATATCCCGGGCTGGAGGGATTGCATGTGTTTAATTACATTTTATGTGTGCTATTACATTATTTGTAAAAACAGTGCAAATTAAATTAACAGCATTTTTCTGAAGACGAACGCTATATGTTCAAGTGCAACGCGACTGAAATGAATCCCGCAATTTGACAGCGCACGACTGTGTCAAGTGAACAGTTTATAAAAGATTTAGGGATAAACACCGACGTTCTGTGCAAACCTTATAATGGATGTCGCAATGAGTTAATTTTTCCAAGGTAATGTACAGAAAGGTGTTTAAACCACATATGCAAACATAAAACATAAGCAAACATTTTATTTAGGCTACTAGTAGAAATTAGTTTTCACATTTACCTATATTCACATACTTAATTAATTCATTTAGGCTTTTTCAGGATTACGGCGATTGGTGCTGATTTTGCCCAAACTATGCTAATCTATTCAGGGGGCACTGGAAGAGATTTATATTTATGATGTTTAAAAAAATCCATATCATCATGTCATTCTTTGGAAAAGATGATATTCTATGGAATGGAACAGATATTACCCTCGCAGTTTTTCTCTCTTAACTCATCAGATCCAAATTTAAAATTGACAGCAGAGAGAAATCTAGAAAGCATTGAAATTTCAGATATGACCATTTATAAATATGTTGATATTTTGGAAACTGTGTCTTCAAGTCTTACAGTAGTATAACCCTTTTACCCACAGACAGTAATAATCCTTGACACCTCATACAAAATATAGGCTACCAGTTGCTCAAATACTTAAGACTACAACGTAACTGCAGTACAGCAGTTAGCAAAATACTTTAGTAGGCTATTTTTACTAGCTAATAACCGGGAACCAATACTAAATTAATAGTTTTATTAATTAGAGCCTGTTAATGACAGCACCTGCATAATAAACATGGAAGTCTGCCCGTATTCATAACGTTTCGTTTCCAGACAAGATTGCACAATGTGGCTTTTGATGGATGTATATATGTTCAGAAACAAAATCTAAGAAACACGCTTGCAATGCAAAACTGCACAGATGTTGGCTTGACTGCGTTAACCATATGTCGTCAGTAAAGTAGCTATAGCAGGCTGATTGAATGTTGACAGTAAGGTCTTTATCACGTAAACATTTGAATTGCATAAAAAATGCATCACTTAAGCAAACTGGCTAACTGCCATTTAAATTAAATGAAACTGTACATAAGTGTTCAGACCTTGTTATAAACGATATAAATGATCCGTTTTATAGGAACTACTTGATTTGTGGCGTACTAACATGGCAACAGTAAAAGGAGTGGTGAGGGGTACGTTAATGTTTCACGATAACTGCACGCCTCGTGACCATTTTCTTTCGCTAAAAATACTAATTAAAACACAAATATAATGTTGGCAACCGTTTTATAAGCGCATTAACACACTCCACACTGTGCGTTGCCAGGGAATAACCGCACACCTCCGCAGTGAAAGCCACTCGGTTTTCAGCCTCGTGGCTTTCTACACTGCTGAGGTGTGCGGTTATTCCCTGGCAATGCACAGTCTGTCGTGTGTTAATGCTTACGTAATGCATTATACAATAACACATAATGCAAAGCTGTTAATAATACAGTAATGCATTATACAATAACACATAATGCACTGTTAATAATACAGTAATACATTATACAATAACACATAATGCATAGCTGTTAATAATACAGTAATGCATTATACAATAACACATAATGCACTGTTAATAATACAGTAATGAATTATACAATAACACATAATGCATAGCTGTTAATAATACAGTGATGCATTATACAATAACACATAATGCATAGCTGTTAATAATACAGTAATGCATTATACAATAACACATAATGCATAGCTGTTAATAATACAGTAATGCATTATACAATAACACATAATGCATAGCTGTTAATAATACAGTAATGCATTATACAATAACACATAATGCACTTTTAATAATACAGTAATGCATTATACAATAACACATAATGCACTGTTAATAATACAGTAATGCATTATACAATAACACATAATGCATAGCTGTTGCATGTAGAGTTTTCAAAAAGCCTTACATGGCATCATTTCAAACATAAGTCTCAAATAAATCATATCCACATTATATGTTCAATCCACATA
>JACXGM010039377.1:0-10597 GCA_016801145.1 Umbra pygmaea
TCTGCCTTGATTGAACTCAAAGCTTAAATAGACAAGCGAGATGGGATTAATTATCCAGTGGCTATTCTGTGGTTACACTGTTGGTTTTGTCAAAAACACATGACAACATTTCAATAGTAACCAAGTAGTAAAGGCAGTAGTTTTTGTGTGTATAAAAAAGTGCAGTATGGATTAATAGTAATATGATCATTTTTTCATCAGGAATCAAAGATTGCCCACATGTATGGGAAATACACATTATTACAGGGGCTATGAATTAAACCATACATTTCCTTAGCAGTGAAACAAACAAAATCTATGCTTCGTAATGTTTGCTCCACAAATCTACCATAAAAAAAGCAAAACACAGAAATTGTAATAAGTTGTAATTTATTTAAATATGCACATAAAAATGTGTATACATATACATTAAAAGGTGACAATAATATAATGTAAAAAAAAAACTCTCAGATAAATAAGACATTATGTTCGAATAAAGACAAGTGTGAAATAAGGCTACATTGATGGACTAACAGGGAAGGAAAAAACTGTTTCCTAGAATGCGTGACTGTTTTCTTGTGTTCATGCTGTACTCAAACACAAAGGACCCGCTGAAGAGGTAGGTGTAACCTGAATAACAATATAACGTAAAGAGATTAGAGACATACCGTACCACACTGACAAATGAATGAGTACATGTGAAATCTAACATATGAATTAGAATGACTCTTCAGGGGATGTAAATGTATGTACTATTGTACAGTATGTTAGATACTGTATTAAACTTGCCTTTTTCTTGGATGGCTGCAGTCACTTTGCTTGTCATGCCTGGAAAACCTACATCCACACGCTTGGGGAAACCTTTGTCCATCTTTTTCTTTTTCTCATCATAACTAAAGTAACAGAAATAGTAGTGATTTATGATGTACTTAAATAGGAATAGAAATCTTTAGTTTATAATAATGAACAAGACTCCACCAACCTGTAGTATGAGTCATCAACAAAGAACAAGGTCTTGCTAGAATCTTCATCATACATGGCAGCATCGACTTTCGTCACAGCACTGGGTAGACCCACACTTTTTAGATTCTTGGGATAGCCAGACACAAGATCATAGCCGTTGAGAGCCCAGACCTTACTACCTGCAGGAACAGACACATTATTAATGAGGTTACAGGCTCCAATTGTACACGTCAATTATCCAGAAAGTATTCGTAACTAAAGCTGCATAGTTTATGATTCTACTCTTTGTAGTATCCTATAGTGTAACAGAGTTGTATGAGTGTTTTGATTAAATGGTAGCCTCTATTGCTTTTCCCAAGACACTTTATCAAGACAACAGCCATACTAGTGCTAATTTGATACAACTGTTGACTGCACAATACCTTTGAATATGAACACTTTGTCAGATAGCAGGCTCTCATAAGCAGCATCAATGTTCTCAGGAAGTTCAGGCCAGAAGGACTTGATGAGGTTCAGCTCGGGTCTGCTGCTCTGGGCATAGCTACGCCAGAAGAATCTGAGGAAGGATGGAGGACATTAAAGTTCAGGATCATAGCTGAACAGGTAACCATTTTTATTGTCATGCGAAACCTTGTCATGCCTTGAAAGTATGTTTGCACTAGGTTATTATAAAAGTCATTTAATTCCAGTTACAGGTTTCATGATGTGATGTACCTGCCCTTGAAGAACATCTTCTCTCCACGTAGTGAGGAAACAGCATCCAGAACCAGGTTAGGGTCACAAGCATCAGGGGTGGAAGGAGGTGTAGGGTCAGGCTTGCCTGGATTAGGGTTCACATCTGGGTTTGGGCCTGGAGGACAGAGACAATTCATAAAAGTTCAAAAATAAGGACAGTAATGTATTTTTAACTGAGTAACTTTGAGATATATTATATAGGGTTTTGCCCAAGCCTGTTATTAGACATCAGTCAAACAAATTGGAATACAAAAATATTAACCTAAGACAAGCCATCCAGAATGAGGAAAGACAACTGAATACTGACCGTAGATGAACTGAATACCATTAACGTCATCGCGGGGTAGAGAAAAGGTTCTGGGGTCTGTGTAGCTGTATATTGGGTACATCAGGGCTCCAGGGTCCTTAGAGTGACTCAGACCCATGGAATGGCCAAACTCATGGGCAGCCACCAAGAACAGGTTGTATCCTATTTAAGGAAAACACAATTATACATTAATACTTTCTGGCAGTTATCTTGAAATGTTCCCTAGAATTATCTAAAATTATAACAGGGTAAATGAAGACACATTCCATTTTATTGTGATAGGGGGTCTTACCTCTGGTTGAGCTGAAGGTAAAGTACTCATCATCATCAAAATGAGCATCTCCTCCAATGTTATTACCAGGAGCGAATGCATGGGCCAAGGTGCCTTCAGGTCCATCGAATGGGTAGAAATCACCATGATCTACACAAATGGGAGAAATCATATATTTAGCCATCAGAGGTGATCACTAATGCATATAAGTTGTTATGTAAATGCACATTATTTATATCAACTGATATGTCACCTGTTTCTTCAAACGTCAGTATGAATGTATGTCCTTCCTGTCTTTAAACTAAATCATGTACGGTTTATAAATGTGGAGGCAGTGACATGTCACAGATAGCATTGTGGAACTGTTCATGATGGCTCAATGGTTAGGGAGTCAGACTTGTAATTGGTTGCTGAAAGGTTGCCGGTTTGATTCCCAACTGTGCCAATTTTTGTTGTGTCTTTGTGCAAGGCACTTTACCCTAAGCTCCAGGTGGAATGTTCCTGTATTCACTATAAGTTGCTCTGGATAAGAGCATCTACTAAAATGTAAATCTGTTTTAGAGCTTTAGCCAGTTCTTACTGTCATGATATCTGTATAGGCCTGTACCTAAATCTAGTTACATGTGTTCCTTGGAATGCTGGCTATAAGACTGCTATGCTAAGATTGAAACTCAAACATACTGAGAGCAGTTTAAGCATTTGTATATCCATCTTTCAAACATGGCATATTGTTTTCAAGTAGATGGGATGATTAGATTCAACTTTGTTTTAGTACATCCTGTATGTTTCTGTTTTATATGTATGCATTCAATGTGAACCTTTACAGGATCACATATTGGTAATACCATTTTCATTTGAATGAATTCTGTTTCAGTTAGTTACTTCAACAATCGGTTAGGTATAATACAAGTTACTTACTTCTTGTGCCAAAAGAGATCATGATGTCAGCAGTTCCACTGTAGATACGGGTGAACCTCAGGGGGGAGACCTTGGCCCACACCTGTAGTGCTTTTTCTATGGATTCGTCCACCTCAGCAACAGACATGTCAGGAGTGTAGTTCTCAATCCTGATGATTAGATTACAGCGAAATTCAACATACACAAACATCTCAATGTTAATAATGTTTATTATTCATTGTGTCTCTGTGTATAACTTGATGTTTTCAAATACAAAATAGTAATTGTTTTCAACGAAAACAAAAATCGGATCTTTATTTAGTTTTGTGTTTTGTTTTCTCAAAGATTATGAAACAGTTCATTGGTATTGCAATTTACAGGACATTAACATTACAATCCCTTTTTGTTGCTGCATCAATTCACAATATTCAACTTTGTCGTTACCTGTAGGTAAGCTGGTTCTTCTGCCACTTCAGGTTATCGAAGGTGCTGAAACTACCAACTTGTACATCAGGTACACCGCAGCGTGACTTCTTCATCAATGTCACAGTCTCAGTGTCCAGGGATCCTGTCACCTGTAGGCCAAAGAACTTCTGCATTTCGCTGATTTTTTTGACCCTCTGGCTGTTTCCCCGTCTGACTGCTGGACCAGTCTCTTCCGTCAGGTTAAAGAAACTCTTCAGGTAGGTCTAGAGAAAAACAAAAATCATGTTATTATGATAGTAAATTATGTTGCAGTACCTCAGTGTTATAAATATCATGTGTAAATGTCCCTAATAGAAATATTTCAAATACACAGTGACTTTACTGTTTAGAAACAAATTAAGTAAAGAAATAGTAATTGCACTTCAAGACATCTCACTAGAATTATTTTTTGCCTTTTAATTTACTTAGCACACATTGTCTTACATTAACTGACTGAGCAAAATAATTTCATTTGTGAAAGTCAGAAATACCCTCCAGCTATAAGATGTGACACAAAGCATACCTCTGCCAAAGCTTCATCTTTTTCATTAGGTGTAGATATTGGCATAGAGTAAATTACTATTGCCAGATTGAACAGTAGTAAGCCCAGATTGAAAGTCTTCATGATGTTCCTTCAAAGAGTGATTTCTTTCTCTGGTGTGTGGCCACAGTACATCTTATATACCCTTAAATTCCAGGGACTTGAGAAATATTAAAGAGCACCTGATGTCGACACCCTAATCATCAAACAAGAGGAAGGAAATCCAGGTGATGGCAATTATACTGTTATATTTCACAACAAACAAAATGTTACAGAGTAAAACAAAACACAATGTGTATGTTTGTATGTATGACTTATCCGAGAATCAACAATCAGATTTATCTGATATCTAAATGTAATTTCTACTTTTTATAATGCCTAAAAAGGCACTAAAATCTGAGGAAAATAAGCATGTACTGTATTCTGACCATGCACATTTGGCAACATTTTTGTTCATGTAACTTGATGTTTATTGTCTCTTGTATATTTCCTTTTAGATTGTTTATTTGTATTTATTTTCTAAATTTTATGCTTTTCTGTTTTCATGTTTCAACTCAGATTAGTTAAATAAATCTTAAACCTACACTATGTTACTTTGCAAACTTGAAAACGCCCCGACAAATTAATGGAAAGTTGTATAGTGCATCTTTAAAGGAATGCTCCAGAGTTCATGACATTTTAATATAGTATTTATAAATGTTACTATAAATGATTTATGTCATATAGAATGCCGTTTCTAACAATTTGAGAACAAGGAATAGTACATTTCGGGTGCATTTCGGGTGCCTGCACCCTAGCGTGTAGTTTCCAGAGCGTAAAGCCTTCACTCTGCTTAGCCATTTAAATTATTACACTTATGGGTAAATCATCAAAAGAATTCTCACCAAGTCAATCGACGGTTGTCCTACAACATATACAGCAAAATCCTCCTTTTAAATTTAACTTGGATGTTTACACTCTCTCAGTGTTTATAAAGTCTCTCACAGAATCTCAGTTAAAGTAACACTTTGGATATTGTTAATATTTTAACTCATTAATAGTGTTAAATGTGACACAATTTTTTTTTATACACAAGTGTGTATTTTTACGCTAAATTGTGTTATTCCTGTTTACTAAGAGTATTTATTTGTCACATTAGCATATATCCCATTAAGCCTTCTTAATTAAGGAAATGTGACAGATACACCTTGATTGTTTTTACAGCGTTTGAACCACAGTGTCACAGTAAGATTTTAATTTTATTTTACAAATTGAAATCCAACTGAAGGGATATCCAACTGTAATATTTTATCACCCAGAACCTGCATTCAATAGAAGTGCAATCATGAAGTAATGCAGCAACATAGCCCACTACGCCATGCAGACCACCTCAGCCATTTTACCAATTACACAAGATTGAATATCTGGGTTAAGTGTGATTATATTTTTCATAAACATTACACTGTTTATTAATGTTATTGTATTTCACATAGTACACATCTAATACAGTAACTATGCAACAGAATCCTGCAAATTCAACACAGAATTTCAAAACCTATCCAGGTTACACAATATTAAATTGAATCCAGCTATGAGATTCTGCAATAGACAATGCAGAAGTATTGCAGAAGCCGTTTCCTGTGATGTCAGTAAACTTGTTGTGATTTGCTGCAGAACAGAATGAAACAAATCTCTCATGCTTCTCTATTGAGTATTCTTTTTACTAGTGATATTAGTCACTGGTGTGAACGTAGTGACACAACTCAGGCTAGTGGACCCACAAGGCAGAAACAGAGGCAGAGTAGATTCTAATAGAATGAAATGTTTATAAGCTGGACAACAGCAATAAGATAACAGTAGGTGGGTAATCCAAAATTGGCAACAGGATAGTTGAACAGAGGTACACTGGGGTAGACAGGCTAGTAGTCAGATCAAACAGGCAGAAAACGGTATCTGATAAACTGGAATGCTGGAAACGACTATACTAGATAGACTATCTGGCATCTGCCAGAACAGAGAACTAATGGGAAACCGGTAACACCTGATGTGGGGTGGAGATATGACGACAGGTGAGACGTATCAGGGTGTGACACTTAGAGCTTAAGGCTGTGAGAGAAAAATGTCTCAGCTACAGGGGATAAATGCAAGAGGATGCCTCTGCATATACTATAATTCAGACTGACCCTAATTCCTTTCTACTGGAATCAACATACTGATTTCCAACATCAGTAGCTCCAAATTTAGGGGCAGAATGTAAACAGCATTACTCTAAGTAAAACAACATTATTAAGCAGGTGGATCAATATTTCTAACTAGTCTGTATATATTTTTTATCTGGGCAGTTAGACCAGCAATTGTGACATTTTGTTTTTCCCACTGATTGTTTTGTAGCTGTCTTTATGAATTCTTATAGCTAGTGTGTCTGCTGTGTTATTAAGTTGATGGTTATGTTTTTATTGCCGTTATTTAAACTTGCATGGTTAAAAGAGGTAAGTTAATTGAGTGGCCACTTTTGTGCATTTTATTTGCACTGAAAGGCTGTTATTAATGTCTACATCTCTGAGGATTTCAAAACCTATCCAGGTTACACAAAAAGGTTACACAAAATGTAATTGAATCCAGCTATGAGATTATGCAATAGACAATGCAGAAATATTTTTGAGAACACTTAATTCCAGTGGTTTCCTATGATGTCAGTAAACTTGTTGTGGTTTTCTGCAGGACTAAATGAAAAACATCTCTCATGCTTCTCTATTGAGTATACTTTAATATTGATATTCGTCACTGGATATAACGTAGAGGCAATTAAGGCTGTGAGATAAAAATGTCTCCGGTACAAGAGGTAAATGCAAGGGGATACCTCAGCATATACTATAAGTCAGACTGACCCTAATTCCTTGCTTCAAGAATCTAGATACTGTACTGATTTCCAACATCAGTTGCTCCAGATTTTGAGGCAGTTATTAAACAAGTTGATCAATATTTCTATCTAGTCTGTATATACACTCACCTAAAGGATTATTAGGAACACCATACTAATACTGTGTTTGACCCCCTTTTGCCTTCAGAACTGCCTTAATTCTACGTGGCATTGATTCAACAAGGTGTTGAAAGCATTCTTTATGTTGATAGGATAGCATCTTGCAGTTGATGGAGATTTGTGGGATGCACATCCAGGGCACGAAGCTCCTGTTCCACCACATCCCAAAGATGCTCTATTGGGTTGAGATCTGGTGACTGTGGGGGCCATTTTAGTACAGTGAACTCATTGTCATGTTCAAGAAACCAATTTGAAATGATTCAAGCTTTGTGACATGGTGCATTATCCTGCTGGAAGTAGCCATCAGAGGATGGGTACATGGTGACCATAAAGGGATGGACATGGTCAGAAACAATGCTTAGGTAGGCCGTGGCATTTAAACAATGCCCAATTGGCACTAAGTGGCCTAAAGTGTGCCAAGAAAACATCCCCGAAAACCATTACACCACCACCACCAGCCTGCACAGTGGTAACAAGGCATGATGGATCCATGTTCTCATTCTGTTTATGCCAAATTCTAACTCTACCATCTGAATGTCTCAACAGAAATCGAGACTCATCAGACCAGGCAACATTTTTCCATTCTTCAACTGTCCAATTTCAGTGAGCTCTTGCAAATTGTAGCCTCTTTTTCCTATTTGTAGTGGAGATGAGTGGTACCTGGTGGGGTCTTGCACTGTTGTAGCCCATACGCCTCAAGGTTGTGCGTGTTGTGGCTTCACAAATGCTTTGCTGCATACCTTGGTTGTAACGAGTGGTTATTTCAGTCAAAGTTGCCCTTCTGTCAGCTTGAAGCAGTCGGCCCATTGTCCTCTGACCTCTAGCATCAACAAGGCATTTTCACCCACAGGACTGCCGCATACTGGATGTTTTTCCCTTTTTACACCATTCTTTGTAAACCCTAAAAATGGTTGTGCATGAAAATCCCAGTAACTGAGCAGATTGTGAAATACTCAGACCGGGCCGTCTGGCACCAACAACCATGCCACGCTCAAAATTGCTTAAATCACCTTTCTTTCCAATTCTGACATTCAGTTTGCAGTTCAGGAGATTGTCTTGACCAGGACCACACCCCTAAATGCATTGAAGCAACTGCCATGCGATTGGTTGAGTAGATCATTGCATTAAGGAGAAATTGAATGGGTGTTCCTAATAATCCTTTAGGTGAGTGTATTTGCTTATCTAGGGCAGTTAGATGAGTAATTGTGACTTGATTGTTTTGTAGCTGTCTTTCCGAATTTGTATAGCGACTGTGTCTGCCGAGTTATTAAGTTGATGGTTATGTTTTTATGGCCATTTTTTAAACTAGCATGGTTAAAAAAGTTAAGTTAATTGACTGGCCAGTTTTGAGCATTTTATTTGCACTGAAATGCTGTTATTAACATCTACCGTACACTACGCCTGTATGACTCGATCCATGGCTGAGCTAAGTCTCTCCAACATGTCGCCATGTCATTATATTTGAGTTAAAAATGTGTAAACCAAACGTTTAGGCCAATGGGCACAAAGGAATAAATTGGGGGACAGGGAGCCCTGGAAAATCAAAATGTGCTTCGCCAACAAGGCGGAAAAGTATTTCTGGTGGCAAAGCACAAAGACATATACTGGTACAACACATACATCAGGAACAGATGAAACAAAAACCCACAGTGAAGACTAAGTGAACAAACAATATATATACACACACTAATGAAGTAATGCACAAACAGATTCCCAACATGTAGTTGCTGCATCCATGATGCAAATCTCCACTTCAACCACATCCCAAAGGTACTAGAATGAATTAAGATCTTTGCAATGATGTGAAGTTTGTGACATGGTGTCTTATCACCAATGTATGGGAACACTGTGGTCATAAAAAGATGGACATGGTCAGCAACAATATGCAGGTAGGCTGTGGCATTTAAACAATGCTCAATTGGTACTAAGGGGCCAAAACTGTGTCTAGAATATATCCCTCACACCATTACACCACCACCAGCCTGATCCAATGATACGAGGCAGGACTTTCATGTTGTTTACGCCAAATTCTGACCATACCATCTGAACGTCAATGCAAAAATCTAGACTTATCTGACCAGGCACAATTTTTCAAATCTTCTATTGTCCAATTCTGGTGGTAAAAGCTGACAGAAGTGTCACCCAGTGAGGTCTTCTGCTGCTGTAGCCCATCTGCTACATGGGTGGACATTTTGTGCATTCAGAGATCCTGCATGTCTTGGTTGTAACGAGTGGTTATTTTAAATACTGTTGCCTTTCTATCAGCTGAAACCAGTCTGGCCATTCTCCTCTGCCATCAAAAAGGCATTTTCAGCTGGAGAACTGCTGCTTACTGGATATTTTCTCTTTTTTGACCATTCTCTGCAAACCCTAAAGATGATTGTGCAGGAAAATACCAGTAGATTAGCACTTTCTGAAATACTCAAACCAGCCCATCTTTCACTACAGTGCCACATTAAAAGTCACTTAAATCCTATTTCCTTTCCAATCTAATCCTTAGTTTAAACTTCAGCAGATCGTCTTCACCGTGTCTACATGCCTAAATGCATTGACAGATTTCAGTTCTGACATAATTGAAATTCGACTTTGCATACAAGATTAGACTCTATTTATTGTATAATTTCATATGGATAAACATGTCATCATCAGGTTGTGTCATTTCACATAACAATGCAGCAAGCCACTTTCATCACTTCCCGAAGCAGAGGATATACGGTAAATTCAACAGAGGATTTCAATACCTCTCCTGCTATAATATTTCATAGCAGACAGCTGTTTCCTCTGATGTAAACCAAAGTGTTGTGGGTAGCCCTGGAACAAATTGACACAACTGTCTTACTTCTCTATTGATTATTGTACTGTATGTTGACATGAGTGTCACATAATAAGTTGGTGCTGAAGAAGTTTAGGAGAAATATAAGTGGATGACTACATGTGAATGTAACAATGTTAGAGGAAGCCTCAGTCAAACATAAACCAGATACGAAATTACAATACTAATGCTATTTCTGAGATATCCGAAGCAACTGTTCATGTCCCAAAGACACATTAAGCCACCTCCAAACTGTTAACTGAAAAGTTGCACTATACTGCTCTGATCCCTGCATCTAGACAGAGCATCGCCAAAACATACATATTTATCACAGTTCAGGCCTAGACCCAAATGCAGACAGCAGAGACAGGTACAGAGTGCAAACACAGTTTATTACTCCCAATAATACGGTAGGCAGACTCAGGTGAGGGACAGGCAAGGTTCGGTACACGGTAATGATACTTGTCAGGAGGCACAGGCAGACAGCAGGCAGAATCGGTAAACGTGGCAGGCAGGGTTCGGTACACGGGAGATCTAGTAACAGCTACTGGAAGACACTGGGAAAATAAACAGACCGGCTGGGACGACTCAGGAAACACACAAGACGA
>JACXGM010039378.1:0-10596 GCA_016801145.1 Umbra pygmaea
GTTTTTTAACGGAAAAAAATAAGAATTTATTTAAAATGAACAAATATTATAATTAATTAGACCATAATAGACTAGGTTAAAAAAATATTTTGCCAAGGCTATAACAAAAAGTGCATTATGCATCTAATTTCTGGGTGTGCCAGCTGCCTCTTTGGGTGGCACAAGCACACCCTGGCACACCCGTGCCTACGCCACTGAGAAGAAGGCATGAATTGCTTTGAATTGCAACTTTGCCACAGTTTCTTTTAATGTGTCCTCAACAGATAATAATAATTTAAATAGTGGACATCAAGAAATTACTTGCATAACTCTGGTTCTATGAAGGAAGCTTCTTTGGGACATGTTCATGAGGGATCTCCCACAGAACAGCAGGCATTCCTTCATGGACTGGTGCTGGTCCATGGACTGGGATTTAAGAACTGCTTTCAGAAACTCAATGGTAGGATAATTTTGTCTATTGGATGTTACAGGTTCTATTTAAATCTGCCACAATATGCATATATTGACTCAAGTGTTGAAGGCATTCAAGCACTTGATTCCCTTAATCATTTTCAATGCCTCAAAAGTGCAGGTTCAAAATGAGTGAGCACCTGTGTGACACACTGGGCCTATGGTGCAAACATTGTTTCCTCATTTTGTTCCAATTTTTCAGGATGGTAATGCCTCCATAGACCCTGCTAGAGAAATTCAAGAATGGTTTCATGAACAACAGAATGATGACAAACACCTTCCTGTTCCTTCCCAAACACTAGATGTAAACATCAGTGAAATGTTATGGGAAATATTTTCATCTTCTTAAAGATTGGTGCATTATCACACTACACACAGTTAAGGACTTCCAAATATGGCTAAGAGCTGTCCTAAAGGCAAAGGGATGTCCTACTCCTTATTAATATTAATATGTTTTTAATGTTGTTTCTGTTATTTTGTCTATCCCCTGTAGGTATCCACCATGCAGTAAGTTTGTTCTCAGGATAAAACTGAATGTTTAGAGCACACCTTCTATTTTACAATAAACACTGTCTTTGTAAACATTACTGGTTAGTTTTACCATTAGGCACCATTGTAATATAATGAGAACACATTTTTGGGGGGAACAATAAAGCTACACTCCAACACACCAACGGAAATTAAGTCTATTGCACCAGAAAATGTAATGTTAATCAGGTTTCAGGCACACGTTTCAAAATATTTGCCTCAGTAAAGCAGAACATTACCTGGTGGGAACAATCTCTGGCTGAGAAACTCTGACCCACATGCCATGTCAAGCACACTGAGAGGCGTGAAGGCTACATAATCCTGTGATTTAAAGGTGCAATGTATAATATTTCACCAATAAGGACATGACATGTTGTGGTACCACATTGTTTGTCAATGTGAAGGCGCCGGTCCGTCTTTAATATAATTTATACCTTTTAGGCTTTCCTTTATTTAGTTATAATCATTATCCAATATAATTTTTATTTTTTAAATCAAGGAATACAATTTTTACAGTGTTTGTCAGCTCAAATTCTACAAATAACACCTTTAAAGATAATTATTATAATTTGGGGATATCACATTGTGTTTGTAATTCCATGGTTTTCCATAAAGAGATGAGCATTCCAATATGTGTTATTGTACTGTACAGGTTCTTGTCACAACCTGGTAAATATTATAGCCAGGTTGTGGCAGGAAAAATGGACTGAGAGATTGGACTTATTTAGCGTAAGAGTATTTAGGTTCCTTCTCTGTATATGTGTTAATATTTATCCCTTGCTATGCATGGTTGATTTAGTAGCGTGTATATGAAGGATGAAAATGTGACGCCTTCCGTCTGTTCACCTAGAGTATAGTCTGCTTTGATTAGCTTAACGTATGGCAGGTGTGTGTTATTGCTGATTGCATGCAGCCTGGGTACTAAGTCTGTACATAGGTTCGGGTGAACAGGAGGAAGGTGCAATTCATTAAGACATTGTCACGTTTGCGTATGGATGGTCCTGTCACGTGAGTGACACTGATCCTGTGCCATTGGTAGGTGAGACCCAGTACAAATTGCAACTATCTAGAACTGTGTGCCTTTCCCACGTTATGGGTCGTATGTAGGTATTTGTGAATGTATAGTTGATCAGGCGTACTAATTACATACATTAACCGTGTCCACGCCGCGTTAAAGCGTGTTGTATATATATCTAATTAAGTTGTGCAATCCTGTACTTGTCTGGCTTCACTGCCATTTCTTATGAATTGTTACGCTCACGGACAGATGAGCTGTTTATTAAACAAGACAAACCATCTACATGCCTGTCGGTCTCTCTACAAAAAACTGCAAAACATGACAGTTCTGGTTTAAACATTACAGGGATTTTTTTTATTCTGTCTGGGGAGCTTGACCGTTAAAAGAATAGGAAGACCTTGGCTGTGTGAAAGGCATTTGTTGATTTAATCTAATTCATTGTAGCCTGATTGTCTATAGCATAGTGCATTATGTAAGCAAACCCAATCCATGTCCTGACGTTGAACAAAAGATATAGAATTATTTTTAATATAATGCCAGAATCAGCAATAAATGCATAATGGCCCCAATTGACACTGCATAATTATAAATCCAATCTGGTTACATGTTATGGTACTTATTGATATATTAGTAGAAATTATGGAGTCAGATATTGTCCCAAAGACAATTTTTACTACTCACATCCACGTGTTTACCCAGGTTGCCTTTACTAGCCATTGGCTTCAGTATTGATACCTTGTAGAAGTTGTTTTCCCTCTTGGCTCAAGTATACTGTTTATGGATGGATATTATAATTGTAATCATCCAAATGTGTATGAACGCTTGTAACAGTCCTACTCTTTAGGATCACTAACAGTAGTAGTAAGTGTGAGAACTACAGTCTCAAGGTCTTTCAACAAGCAAATTCAATTTTTTCAAATGTCCCTTAAAATATCATCTTAACTCCTCCGTAATGTTCTGTTGTAGTGACTACCCCCAAATACATCACGTGGGGGACTTTAAATGCCCCATACGTGTTTGTTGAGGACACAAAGTGGTGCACAAGCAGAATCTCTGCATTAAACTGTATAAGATTAAAGAGCTTCGTTTCTGGAAGCTGATTGGCTGTAACAGCATTCCACCAATGTGCATAGAGTTATATTAATGTCGCTAACCACTTAATAATAACAGTCATTTACCTTAGGGTTTAATGGCATACACAAACATACCACTGCTAAGGGCTGTGTACAGGAACTCTGCTTAGAAGTGATGGCCTATTTTCTGCATATTCTGGGGCCTCCTGGGCACAGCACTTTGTGTCTCACTGTGTAACATATGTGTTCTAACTTCATCCATCTTAACCTGGGTAGTCCTCAGTCCCCAGAGCTGTGCACACAGAGCAACCAGGGTTTACGCTCCACCCTGAGCTTAATGAGGACATAATGACCACATTAAGTACGCAGTGTTAATGAGTTCAGTGGAAGTTTGTGTGTGTGTGTTTGTGTGCGTGTACATGCATGTGGATGAGTAGGCTAATGGAGGTGATGGTAAACGTGACGGGGCAACCGTATAGACCAGCCACAGTCCACCATTCTCTATCTACTCCAACAGGTATTGCAACCTTCTGTCCTTATGTGTATCAGTCCACATGACAGGGTGGTGCAGTCAGCTGCCTCCATGCATCAGAGACATGGGGAGGGACATTCTGGGTTGAGATGTTGAGGGAGAGTTTAACTGGCTGTTAACCATCATTAGTGTGGTCCATGTAATTCACATCAACATTATTTGTATGATCCCTCAATTGGCACAATGATTAAGAATAAATACTGTTTTCTTCATAGTTAATATGTAGAGTTCATCCGCTTCTCTGTGTCCCACACACATAAAAAGTCATTATGTTCGGATAACCACTGGTTCGTGCCTTGCGCGTGACAGTCCGACAGCAGAGGAAGCGAGGGGTTGTATTACATTAGCATCACCTAAATCAATCTATTTCGATCAAAAATAGTGATGTTAGCAATGCAAATCTACCCATAATCTCTGTATTACCAATTCAAATGAAGGGCACAACCAAGTGACATTTTTAATTTGTGTGCATTATCGTGTGTGTAGCATATATTATCTTATCATACGTTTCTGTCACAGCTCCCTTTTCTTGCAGATATATCACACACAGGAATACACCAGCACACACACATCACACTAGTACTAAGAAGCATCAGTCTATTCCAGCATTTCTCTAACCCGGGCCCGCGGACCAGCTGCTTGCTTGTCGTGGCATGTCATAAAATACTCCTACTTATCATTCTTCAGAGAACCGGAGTTATGCATTAACTGCCAAAGTCCGCTGGTTTTAATAAACGCAAGCGGTCCCCAGAGGAAGAAGCTGTTAATTTGCCAGTACCTGGCACAAAGAAAGTTTGAGAAAAGATAGTTTATACCATAACTGTGTGTGCCTGTGATGGAACACTGCAGTGCCCTACACATACAGTACAGTGTTCACAAACATTATTTTTTTCCACCAATTCCCACTAACCCTGCCTTGTTGGCAGCTCCGCAATCTTTGGACAGATCTGTGCAATAGCGAAGGGCGTGCACATGGTTCATCCAACCACATGTCGCTCAGCCTGATTATTTTCACAGTACGAATCCAAAATGGAATCCTTTAGCTGGATCATGCACGGGGGGATTACTTTCAATGAGTTGAACCCACAGGTGCCCGATTTGGACACGAGTTGCTGGATAGCGACGTGGCAGGATTGATAATTTGAACTAATCCAAATCCCTGGCAGCACTATGGCAATTTGGGCTGCCTCATACAGGAGGCCCAGGGAAAGTCAGAGAACCCATAGTCTGGTTCGAACCCATGACTAGACTAGAGCAGATTTTAAGGCCTATTAAGCTATTAATCTACAAAAGCATTACATGGACTGGCACCTGGTTATCTGTTATCTGCATGGTAACTCCCTGTTAAGCTTGCCTGTCAGGTCAAAACTTACAACTTAAAATGATACTCTTTCCATAAAAAACATTGCATTAGGGCTGGCAGGCAAGTGATATCAGACAGGGGGGCGCGCTGGTAACTCCCTGTTAAACCTGTCTGTCAGATTACAGTACATGGTTCATTATTATGTCTCAGTCATTTGGTATGAAAGTTGTTGTTAAATTTTATTATTTAAAATGTTTTTCCTTGTGATGTGTCATGTATGCCTATATTAATATGTTTGGGATGGCAGGGTTTATATTATATTTTCATATGCATTATACACAGCAGTGATATGCTTCACAGCATGTACAGTCTTGATAATGGTTGTATGGCAGGTGATTGTTCATTGTTTAGTGGTTGGAAGGGGTTACAGTAGCAAGGTTTTTGTGTTTCGGAGGTCGTCAATGATGGACTCTCGCGCAATAAGATGACAGTCGTCTTGGCTGCTCAGGCCTGCTGTTGCATGATAATACATGCCTTGGGTAGTGTTGCATTCATTACTGGTCGTACTCTTCAGGGGCTCCGACCAGGGTGTGGTGTCGCAGGCCACTGGTGTGGGCTTTGTCCCTTGACTCTAGATCCAGACCATCGGTGGGATAATGTATGGTCACGTCGTCCCCGTTTGTCTCCCGTTCCCTGTCTGTGTAATCTTTATGTTTGGGTGTGACTGCTTGTGGAGTTATCCATTTGAGCTGCTTAAAAAGTACTGAATCCCAGGTCTTAGACAGGAGGCAAGCAGAGATCTTATTGACCTGGATTGTATGGTTAGGTTGGTCCAGGTTTCCGGCAACCTAGGACAAACGGAACTGACAACGTTAGAGGTCCACAACTCATGGATTTTCTCTGCCTGTGCAGGCCATGGTTACATGAAAATACATGATTTGGTCATGGGTTTTATTGCTGGTACCGACTATGTCGGACATTGCCAACTTTTGGATTCTCTCGTATAAGATGATCATCATCTTGCATGTGCAGGGTGAGGTTACATGAGAATACATGAGTTGGTTGGGTTGTAAATGATGTGTTCTAATTCTTCTTTATCTAGCCAGACTGATGTTGCTGTGGGTATTGCAATTTTGAATTAACAGCAAGGTTTCTGAGTGGTTAATGTTAGGGCAAGGGTTTGTGTAAGTCAAGCTCTGTGTGCGCTGTGTGCCCATCACAGAATTTTCCAGGAAACTGCCACGGATTTTGGTCCCTGTTAATTTCACAGAATTTTCCGCCATTACATTAGACTGCCACAGATTTTGAAGTTAAGGGTCTGTGGTCATTTCACAGAATTCTGAGAGATCAGGCTGCCTGGACAGCCTTCTCACACCCACGAACAGATCATCAATCGACACCTCACTCCTTCTTCTTCTATGAGTTTAATTGCAGAACTTAAGGTGCATATAACGCCACTAACTGTTACGGAGTGTGAGGCCGATTCAGGTCCACCCAACTCAACCCACCACCCTCAGAAATGGAAATACTGTCCACTACCCACCCCTACCCACCTGTACCCACCCCAAGCACCCGACCACATCCCACTACCTCCACTCCCCCTCACCTTCATAATCTCCTGTATCATCTCCCCCGTGGCATCAGCAGCACACACCACCACATCTATCCTAGTATTCCTTACCTTAACCTGAATACAGATATTTACCACACTACACAGAAACACCAGAAACTCAACCCTGCCCACCACCAATTAATCCTTACCAACCACACACTCATGTTAACACGTCTCAGACAACACCACCTTGTGAACACCCATACCTTCCTCCCACACCAGGCCTACATCCCGCTTCTTCTCCACCAGCACACCCAACCCAAGGCCCCCCACTTTCCTCACTGCTTCAGCAAAAGTAACCTTAACCACCACCTTAACGCACTGTGCCTTTGATGCCTGCTTCTATAACACTTCTATAACCATAAAATCCCCCAAACGCAGCACTGTGCTCTCAATTACAACACCTCACCTTGTCCCCTACCCCACACTTGCCATAGTCATGAGGACCCCCACACCTACCCTACCCTCTGCACACAGCAGCCACATGCCACATACAATGACATTAAAAACACCTCAATTGCGGTGGCACATATTCCCTCACATAAAACTAAGATACCCAATGTGCACCCTAATCAGCAACTGCCCACCAATCTCCAACAACATCGTCGGACTCAACTTCTCCAACCCCAATGACCTACTGCCTAACCGTCTTGCTTCCACCACAACCCCTCCCGACACCACCTCTTTCACCTCCAGGCACCTGGCACTCCCAGGCACCTGGCATTTCACCTTACCTCCATTCAACACCTCCAAATGTAGTAACTTATCCCTTTGAGACACACTACCCAACACAATAAGTACCCTACCACCACTCACACACCATGCCTCTTTCACCCTCACAACTGTTCCTTAATCGCCACCTTGAGTGAGACCGGGTTCAACACCCTACCTGTCGGGGCTGCAAACACCACCAAAACCTTTTATCCCTGTTCCACACTTCCCTGTGCCGGCCCTTCACACTTTCCCGAATGACACTCACCACCCTCTTTCTTCCATGCACGCTTCTTCTTCCTCCATACATAAAGTGACTCCTCAAAACCTACCCCACAACAGCAACACCCACACTCCCATCTGAACTCCCCTCCACGCCGACCTCATTCGCGGTACAGCTGTCGCGACCCGCCACCACCACAGTAGCCAGACTGCCCCCTACACGTAACTTTCTATCACTAATTAAATCAAATTCCCCAAGTTCCGCACTCTCCTGCTCCAACTCGGTGGCATTGGAACCCCACGAGGACGTCATGCCTTCCGACACCCTCTAGCCTCGTTCAGTGTGTTGGGTTGTAAATGATGTGGTGCAAATCCCCACAGGTGGTGCAAATCAGCGACTTCCGACAACTCTCTCTAATTTGGCTGCCTTTTATTAAGAGCAAACTAACTGTCTCATAGAACACGGCTGAACATAATCATTATTCATCAGCCTAACCTAACCTAACCTAGCAACAGCCAAACTAGAGAGAGGTGTCACATGAACTTAAAGGGACATTACCTAGAAATCAAATTATAACAACAGTGCAAAGCATTGGCCTAACTAAACAGAAATTACACATATAAATGATAAAGAAACAATATAATTAATTGTTTCTCAGTCTGATGTTAATGCCAGCCCTCATTGGGCTGGACATTTCAGATATTCGAAATTTAAGTTTCAAGTTAATTTGTCTACAGAAGAGTGTCGTTATTGCATGAACAGTGAAAACCTTGTGGGCTACTCCAACAATTAAGTAATAATAATAATGAAAAAAAAGATACCATCTCTATCAATAAAAATATGATGTAAGAAGGGGCCTAGAGAGCAATTATAATACATACTGTATAGCAATACTTTGCTTACATGTAAACAGTAAGCAATGCCCACAGAATACTAGTTGATGTTCAAGATACATTAGAATGTCTAAAGTATATAGACATATATATATATATGACAACTTGCGATAGCATTGTGTTCTGAGTCTGACATCTTTCTATCAGAACCGGCATTAACAGTTTCAGCAATTTGAGCTACAGTAGCTTGTCTGTTTGATTGGACCACACGGGCCAGCCTTCACTCCCCACATGCATCAATGAGCCTTGGCCGCCCATGACCCTGTCATAGGTTCACCGCTTTTCCATCCTTGGACCACTTTTGATAAACTGACCATCTCCAACAGTTTTGGAGATGCTCTGACCCAGTCATCTAGCCATCACAATTTGGCTCTTGTCAAAGTCACTAAAATCCTTATGCTTGGCCATTTTTCTTGCTTCTTCATTTTGTCATCAAAGTTGATGTGTTCTGATAGAAAGGTGTCAGAACCGAGTGCATCGCAGTTTGTTGCATATGGGCGCTTACTGTTAAATGTACGACTAGCATCAATTAGATCAGACTTTAGTGTCCATAAAAACAGTCACACAACATCATGATACTGTGTGGTGTTCATAGTACTGTACCAGTAAAATGTCCATATGCTCTGTCATGACTCTGTAACATGTCTTTTAATTTGTACCATTCAGTAGCCTGGCATGTGGAAAAAAGTTGTTGCGCAATCTGTCTGTTTTAGACAGGATGCTCTTGCACTCGCAGAGTTTAGTGGAGCTGAGAGACTAAAACAGTCTACGGCTCGGATGGCTGGCATCAGTGATGATCTTCTTTGCTTTCCTTTGGCACCTGGTGTTGTATGTGGCTTCCGTGTGGGCAGTGAGGACATGATGACATGTTCAGCTAAGCAGAGCCATGTGTACTGACACCTTTGCGTTCCCATACCAGGCAGTGATGAATCCTGTCAGTATACTCTCTAAGGTTCCCCTGTAGAACACTGGGAGAGTTCTCCAAGACAGGCCAATTTTTTTTAGCATCCTGAGGGTGAACAGGCATTGCCAGTGAATCTGTACACAATATTGTATAAGTACCATTTCAATTACCTATCTACTACCAGTCACAAACATTATCCTATCCCTAAACCTAACCATTGCCTTAAAACTAACCCTGATTCTAAATCTAACCTTAGAAATCAATAAATGTTTATTTTCATAGTTTGTTATAGTAGGCATATTTGTAGATCATCTACAGATAATACTTTATCCAAATAAAGTGTAATCAAAAGGAGATATGAAAGCAGTTATATTTACTGAAAACAATGACATTGATTGAGGAGAACAACATATTGTGAGTGGGATATTCCAATATAAGGAGCAATGGATGAAATGGTTGAATAAGGAAGGGAATAAATCAATGTGAAGGTGTATCAAGAGAGAGAAAAAGAAAGCACCAACACTTCATGTCAGCTAAACATGCAACGTGGAATTTTTGGCCAGTGGTTTTAAAAGTGGGGATATTAAGATTCCTATTTGTTGTTCAGCTTTCTGAAGTTGTCTACAATATCATGTACTGCTTGTACTAATAAGTGTACAATATTATGTACTGTATGTACTAATAGGTGTACAATATCATGTACCGTATGTCCTAATTTGTACAATACCAAATACCTTATGTAGTAATAATGTAAGTAATAATGTCATCAAAACCACTTTTTTTCAAACTTATACATTCATGGCATACTGACATAGTGATTTTACACACTTAGGATATTAACAACAATTTACCTATCCAGAATGTGAGGATATAAAATAGTTTCTTATTCTCAAAAGCCCCGGACTGCAGCGTTAAAATGCTCTTACGGTATGTTATCTGCAAACATCCAAAATATCCATTCCATCCATCCATCTTCATCCGCTTATCCGAGATCGGGTCGCGGGGGCAGCAGCTCCAGCAGGGGACCCCAAACGTCCTTTTCCCGAGCAACATTAACCAGCTCCGACTGGGGGATCCCGAGGCGTTCCCAGGCCAGGTTGGAGATATAATCTCGCCAGCTAGTCCTGGGTCTTCCCCGAGGCCTCCTCCTAGCTGGACGTGCCTGAAACACCTCCCTAGGGAGGCGCCCAGGGGGCATCCTTACCAGATGCCCAAACCACCTCAACTGGCTCCTTTCGACGCAAAGGAGCAGCGGCTCTACTTTGAGATCCTCACGGATGACTGAGCTTCTCACCCTATCTCTAAGGGAGATGCCCGCCACCCTCCTGAGGAAACCCATTTCGGCCGCT
>JACXGM010039379.1:0-10681 GCA_016801145.1 Umbra pygmaea
AGCTCAACACAATGAATGCTTCAAGTGGTTTCCCCAAATTCAACTGCAAATGCAACTCACAATGATTTCTCCAGTCTCAACATTATTCAACCCCTTCATGACAAGGATCCTTAGCGATTTGTGGAGCACCCTTTTGCTGTTATTACCTGCTGCAAACGAGCTGCATAGCATGAGGAAACCTGCAGCAATGGCCTCCTGTTCAGCAATATTCTTGGGTTTGCATGCTGCCTTTTTCAAATCCTACCAGAATTTTATGGGGTTCAAGTCTGGTGACTGATGCCCTCTGTAGCATCTTCCAGGACTTCTTCTGCAACCAAGCCTTGGTGGACTTGTGCTTGGGATCATTGTCCTGTTGGAAGATCCAATGACGCCCAAGCTTCAGCTTCCTCACAGATGGAATGATGTTTTCTCCTAGAATTTCCTGAAACTTCAATGAATCCATTTTGCCTTCCTCACGCTATAGGTTACCTGTGCCAGAGGATGCAAGTAGCCCCAGAGCATCACCGAGCCACCACCATGCTTGAGTGTTCTTTTCATCTTATGCTTCTTTCTTCTTCCTCCAGACATACCACTAATCCACCTTGCCGAAAAGTTCCAGTTTTGTTTCATCGCTCCACAGAACAGAATCCCAAAACCTCAGTGGCTTCTTAATATGATTTTGAGCCTATTGGAGCCAACATTTCTTGTGCTTTTGGGTCAGTAGTGGTGTGCGTCTTGGAGTTCTGGCGTGGAAACCAATGTTTAGTATTTGCCTTACTGTGCTAACTGAAACCTCAGTGCCTGTTGCCAAAATGTCTTACTGCAAGTGTTTTGTAGTCATTTGAGGGTTTTTCCACAATGTGCTATCTCAGATTTCTGGTTGCAGCCATTGATAGCATCCTTTGTCTGCCCCGTCCATACAATACTAAATAACAAGGGTGTATCACCCGCAATGACGCACAACCCCATAACAAACTAAGGAGGCTTTATAGCATACATACTTACTAAACATAAAACTGGTGGTGACAATCAATTAAAGATATTTTGAACAGGTGTGCTTCACATATTCTACATAAATGTAATACATGTCCAGGAGATGGTGCCCAAGGTCCATAAACCAAACAAATCATCACCAAACATATCGTGTATACAGGATATACATGTACAAATGTACAACAATTCCCCTGGACCCATAGTCATTACAGTTCCCTTTACTCTGAACTTGCAAACTATGCTTACAAAGGTGTCTCTGGGAACATTCAGTGCCTTCGCTAACTTTTTCTATCCAGTTCCTTGTTGGTGAAAGGTGATGATCTATTCTCTTAACTTTATGGACCATTCTTTTGTCTTAGCCATTTTTCTAACATGCAGTCAAACATGACACTCAATGAACCCCTAGCCAGTTTAGGTATTTCATGTATTTCAGCTCAAGCACACCAGGGGTGTGTTTATAAGGTTATATTTTGTTGTTTACTGATAGAGATGGTGTTAACCTTTTGACATTTTTATTATTATTGCAAGATGCTCACTGTATATGCATTTTCATCTGTAGTTTTCCATACATGTGACAAAACTTAACTTGCAGTGCTTAACTATTATACTATAACTGTATTTGTATACGTTTGTTGAATCTAAGCGCACCAATAACCACAAAATGTATTTATTAAGGGTTTGTTTTTTTACCAAAGTGTGTCCCTAAATGCTGCACAGATTGATTTCTGCAATTCAATTGCCACTAATGGCCTTTCAATGAATGGTGTAGTTCCTTAACAAAAATATTAATGCAACAATTGACATGACAACACATCTTTTGCCTGTGACTCGCTTAGAGGTTTACAACATTTTGATTGAAACGTTTTAAAATCGAAATCTCCATACAGCATCCACTGAAATTCTAATGAACAGTATAAACAATAGTGGTAGGATGGCAAAGGTTATGTCCCCCAGTTTAAGTGTATGTGGATTTCTGTGTGCCCTGTTCTGTGTTGGTGTTCAGTTTGTCTGTTCCACACAGGTGGCGCTGATCATCCTCACTCTCACCGCTTTATCAATTACTCCTCCCTCATGTTCACCTGGTTCCAATTAACATCATGCCCTTCCTTTGTATTTTATTTGCCATTTTGTGTTTGTCTTGCTCTCTCTGTTTTGTGAGTAAGAGATGTTGCTCTGGGTGTCTGTAAACTCTGTTTGTGTTCAGTTGTATTGTGCCATTTGTAGGGTATTGTGAGTAAGAGATGTTGTTCTGGGTGTCAGTAAGCTCTGTTTGTGTTCAGTTGTATTGTGCCATTTGTATGGTATTGTGAGTAAGAGATGTTGCTCTGGGTGTCAGTAAGCTATGTTTGTGTTCAGTTGTATTGTGCCATTTGTATGGTATTGTGAGTAAGAGATGTTGCTCTGGGTGTCAGTAAGCTCTGTTTGTGTTAAGTTGTATTGTGCCATTTGTATAGTATTGTGAGTAAGAGATGTTGCTCTGGGTGTCAGTAAACTCTGTTTGTGTTCAGTTGTATTGTGCCATTTGTATAGTATTGTGATTGGGGAGCTTGCTTTGTAATGTGGGTGGTAGGCCTATTTAGTGTGATAGTTGTGTAGTAGTCAGTATTGTGCTTGTCATTAATCTTTTGTTTCGCTGTTGGGGAGTAGTTTAGAGCGGCCCCGGAGTCTACATCACCCGTAGGGATACTCCATTGTCTAAGCACACTAGTTAGACCTGGGCGGACCACCCCCTGTAAGTTTGGTTAGGGTGCCTCATTCGTGTGCCAATTAGTTTGTGTTGTGTATGTGTGTTGTGTATGTGTGTTGGGAGATAGGAAAGGTTAGGGGAAGGGATGTTTTGTTCATTTCTTTACTTTGGTCCCGTCCAGCCTCCCCTTCTCCCTAAATTATTTTAATATATTACCGTGGTTCAATAAAAGCCTGTGTTTAATGGTATAGTTTTGTGTTGTGTCCTTACTCACACCTATGACAACATACCTCTTTCGCTGACTTTTGGGGGTCTATGAGCAGTGGGGTGACAGGTTCACCTCCTACGGGAGCTGGATTATAACACCAAGACACCAGTGGTGGCAGAACAAAGAGCTTGGGAAGGGATTTAGGGTTTTAGCATTGCCATGTTCTTGTATTGGATGCAAGAATCAATTTGAAGAGTTGGGTGTTCTAAGTAGTGGTTGGACCTTTGACCCCTACCTGCTTGTTTCTATCCTCTTCACTTGCTTTCTTTGTCCATAAATTTGAAACTAGGTTAGACTAATTTCCATAATGTTTTGTTGTGGTTCCTCAGAATTATTTACTGTATAAAGCCTCTTTGTTTCTCTGACTAGAGTCACGCAGAGAAAACACTTGTTTATGTTTTCTATTTCAATATGCATGGTTATCTGAACCAGGTCTTAGTGTGAGATGGTTTAGAAGAGAAATGAAGAATGAGAAACTGAGCTACAAGGGATGAAGGAAGCATTTGCAAATTACAAATTACAAGGTATACATCATCATCTTTATCTAGAACCAGGATATTTTTTGCAAAAACCTGGGCAATCTGCAAGAAGGCTGACAAGTGGCCATTAGCAACAATTATCCAGAACAAACAAAAACCAAGTATACATAAATATGTATGTATTAACAATGTCCTGGAAGTTGAACAATTCTCCAGATGTTAAATACAAGGAAAAAGGCGTATTTGCTGCAGTAATATTGACATGCTTTCCTATTGTGGAACATCTCTGTGAACTCTTATGTAAAAACGTCTTATCGGACACCTACAGCAGCACTGGACTGACCTCCGATACAGCAGCACTAGACTGGCCTCAGATACAATTGCAATCAAAATTATTCAATCCTCATTGCAAATTGAGTTTATTGTCAAAATGTACAGACTTTCAACTGTTTGCTATGAACAAATCAACACAAAGTTTACAGCAAGTGGTTTCCCCAAATTAAACTCATTATGACTTTTCCAGTCTCAAAATTATTCAACCCCCTGAATAGAATCCCTTACAACTAGGGATGAATATCTGGATCCATACTTGGAAAGGGTGTGGCCTTCTTGGAAGTGGGCAGAGCTACACGCAAGTGGTTAATATCGGCCTGACATCGATTTGGTTTGCACAGCAATTGCTTTGTTTGATTAAAAAAATAAACATTGCTTTGTAGCTTAAAATCAGAGGCTGTTCTTTAACTAGTTTTGTTCTGAATGTAGCAATTTTTGAGTAAACCATATAGATTTCAGTCTTGAAGGAAAACCTTCCGGGTATCTCCGCCCACTTTCGGGAAGGCCATGCCTATTTTGAGTATGTATTGAGTAGTATTCAGGTCATCCCTACTCATAATCAAGGGCTTCATTAGTTGCCTCAGGTGTGCTTGAGCTGGAACCTTTGAACTACCTGAACTGGTTAGGTGTTTATAGAATGTCACGTTTGACTGCGTGTGAGAAACATGGCTAAGAATCCTCAGGAACACTGCCAGAGGCTGGTGTCTGGCTAGGCATCTTGTTTGTAGCAGGTCATAACAGCAAAAGGGTGCTCTACTAAGTACTGAAGATGCTTGCCATGACGGGGTTGAATAATTTTAAAACTGGAGAATTTATTATCAGTTATATTTGTAGTTGAATTTGGGGAAACCATTTGAAGCATTCATTGTGTTGAGCTATTTCAATTGCTTTTGTTTGATTTGTTCACTGCAAACAGCTGAAATACTGTATATTTTGACAATAAACCTGATTTTCAATGGGGGTTGAATAATTTTGATCAAAACTGTATATCAGCACTAGACTGGCCTCAGATACAGTATCACTAGACTGGCCTCAAATACAGCATCGCAAGACTGGCCTAAGAGCATCACTAGACTGGCCTAAGAGCATCACTAGACTGGCCTAAGAGCATCACTAGACTGGCCTAAGAGCATCACTAGTCTGGCCTAAGAGCATCACTAGTCTGGCCTAAGAGCATCACTAGTCTGGCCTAAGAGCATCACTAGTCTGGCCTAAGAGCATCCCTAGACTGGCCTAAGAGCATCCCTAGACTGGCCTAAGAGCATCCCTAGACTGGCCAGGGAGCATCACTAGACTCGTCTCAGGCTATGCAGGAAACCTTCAGCTCTGGACTGTGCGAACCACTCCTTCCCCGAAAAAATTATTTGATCCCCTGCTGATTTTGAACATTTGCCTACTGTCAAAGAATTTATCAGTCTATAATTTTAATGGTAGGTTTCTTTTATTTGATTTATTTTAACGGTGAGAGACCCCTTTTGACCCCTTTGCAAAACATGACTGTGTGAGATCACGCACAGAGGAGAACATGTATAGCCTAGCAGCCAAGCGTAGCAGCCATCAGGCAAGTGTTATTTAAATATACTTCTGGTTTACTTACAAACTTTTCAATGCCTCATTTTATAAGTACATAACCTAATTGTACTACTGTAAAAGTTTGGTAACAGTCCCGGTTTTATTAGTGGGGTTATTTACGAGCAGTGTTGGGCAAAGTTACTTTTAGGATTACTTTTCAATTACTTGATGATTTCACAAGTTTTGGGAAGTGCCTAATTAAGACAAAATTATCAGGTAAATGGAGTTCATATCTTAACAGTGACCTATAAAACAAATAGAAAGAGTAAAGAAAATATCACTCATGGTCACCAGTAAGGTATGAACTCCATTTACCTGATCATTTTATCTCAATTAGGGACTTCCTAAAACTTACTAAAAAGTAATCCTAAAAGTAACTATGCCCAACACTGTTTACGAGATACCAAATTGGTTCTATTAGCGCCTACACTAAGCCATTTGTCTGATCGCGCTAACTCGAACAATGTTATAACAAGGGAAAGAAGCTTAGGGGGGGTTGTATGGCTCGAAGTCAAGGTGCAAATGACCCTAAATTTATATTACTCCGAACCATCACTTTAATTGCAAAACCTTGTTGGCAATCACAAAGGTCAGATGTTTCTTGTAGTTGGCAACCAGGTTTGCACACATCTCAGGAGGGATTTTGTCCCACTCCTCTTTGCAGATCCTCCAAGTCATCAATATTTCCTTTGTTGCCTTGGCCATGGGTTTTGGGTCATTGTCATGTTACCCATCCACGACCCATTCTCAATGCCCTGACTGAGGGAAGGAGGTTCTCACCCAAGATTTGATGATACATGGCCCAGTCCATTGTCCCTTTGATGTGGTGCAGTTGTCCTTTCCCCTTAGCAGAAAAACACCCCCAAAGCATAATGGCCCTCATTTATCAAATGTGCGTACGACCTAAAACAGGCGTAGGACAGGTGTACGCCAATTCCTATGCAAAGCAAGGCATTTATTTGAACGTGAGCATAGGCTGCGATAAAATCTCAC
The DNA here is from genome assembly GCA_016801145.1 of Umbra pygmaea. Taxonomy (NCBI): domain Eukaryota; kingdom Metazoa; phylum Chordata; class Actinopteri; order Esociformes; family Umbridae; genus Umbra; species Umbra pygmaea. Next base: position 6,305 of record JACXGM010039379.1, read on the forward strand.
CTCTGTTCTGACCTCGTCTACGCCAGTGTGACTAGGGGTATTCATGGTATAACCACCCGTTCAGTGAATTGTTGTACCAGCGATCATTGATGAATGTGTCTGCATCGCAACTACCCCATATTGCAAGTTACATTTCAGAATTACTAAAGAATTGTATATACACATTGCTATTAAGTGGTTAATTTTATCCCTTTTACTTCGAAATGGCCTAAAACATGAGGGCCTAAATTGGCATACACCAATTTAAGTAAAAAATAAAAATATATAGCGCTTTAGCAGTCCTGAAGTCGAAGCGATGACAGATCTGGCTCTGTTAGAGGACCTATAATGCGTTCTCTTTATGTTGGGGTTTCGGGGACAGGTCTGGTATATCACAGCCAACAATAGTCGAAGTATGCCAGCAGTTTTGGCGGCTTTCAAGTCCCTTTCGGCTAGAAATATTCAATTTCCATATGACAATGCTCAGAAAACTGTGTTGGGACTCTGCTATACACCACAGAGCAGGCCTGCAACATAATTATGGCATGCGAGAACAGGGTGACATTCAATTAAGATCCATGGCCATCCATGGTTTCTACGCACGTTTGATAAATGAGGGCCAATGTTTCCACCTCCATGTTTGACGGTGGAGATGGTGTTCTTGGGGTCATAGGCAGCATTCCTCCTTCTCCAAACATGGCGAGTTGAGTTGATGCTGAAGAGCTCGATGTTGGTTTCATCTGACCACAACACATTCACCCAGGTCTCCTCTGGACAGCTCTTTGGTCCTGGTGGAGAGTTTGCAATCTGATTGACTGCTTGCTTGCTTCTATGGACAGGTGTCTTTTGTACAGGTAACAAGCCTACATTAGGAGCACTTCCTTTAAGGGAGTGCTCCTAATCTCAGCTCGTTATCTGAATAAAAGGCACCTGTAAGCCAGAAATCTTGCTGATTGAGAGGGTATCAAATACATATTTCACTCATTGTAATGCAAATCAATTAATAACTTGTTTAAAATGCAATTTTTTGTTGTTATTCTGTCTCTCACTGTTCAAATAAACCTACCATTAATATTATCACTGATCATTTCTTTGTCAGTGGGCAAACGTACAAAATCAGCAGTGGATAAAATATTTTCTTCCCTCATATATATATATTTTAGTGCTGGTTCATGCACCTGTCCAATTTCATTTTGTTGATTATTGCACATTTTCTGTTAATCCAATGAACCTCATTTCCCTACCAAAATATTACTTTGTCCTTCAGTTATTTGATAGATCAAAATGAAATTGCTGATCCAAACACCCAATTATTTATAAATTAAAATCATGGAATTTTTCAGGGATGCCTAAACCTTTGCATACGACTGTATGTGACATACTGTATATTTCCACATTGTGTAATAAAGATTTTGTAATTAAAACATATTGTACAGTTTTTCATATACACTCACCTAAAGGATTATTAGGAACACCTGTTCAATTTCTCCTTAATGCAATGATCTACTCAACCAATCACATGGCAGTTGCTTCAATGGATTTAGGGGTGTGGTCCTGGTCAAGACGATCTCCTGAACTTCAAACTGAATGTCAGACTGGGAAGGAAAGGTGATTTCAGCAATTTTAAGCGTGGCATGGTTGTTGGTGCCAGGCGGGCCGGTCTGAGTATTTCACAATCTGCTCAGTTACTGGGATTTTCACACACAACCATTTCTAGGGTCTACAAAGAATGGTGTGAAAAGGGAAAAACATCCAGTATGCGGTAGTCCTGTGGGCAAAAATAACTTGTTGATACTAGAGGTCAGAGGAGAATGGGCCGACTGCTTCAAGCTGATAGAAGGGCAACTTTGACTGAAATAACCACTCGTTACAACTAAGGTATGCAGCAAAGCATTTGTGAAGCCACAACACGCACAACCTTGAGGCGGATGGGCTACAACAGCAGAAGACCCCAAAACATAAACATGGATCCATCATGCCTTGTTACCACTGTGCAGGCTGGTGGTGGTGTAATGGTTTGCGGGATTTTTTCTTGGCACACTTTAGGCCCATTAGTGCCAATTGGGCATCGTTTAAATGCCAAGGCCTACCTGAGCATTGTTTCTGACCATGTCCATCTCTTTATGGCCACCATGTACCCATCCTCTGACAGCTACTTTCAGCAGGATAATGTACCATGTCACAAAGCTCGAATCATTTCAAATTGGTTTCTTGAACATAACAATGAGTTCACTGTACTAAAATGGCCCCCACAGTCACCAGATCTCAACCCAATAGAGCATCTTTGGGATGTTGTGGAACGGGAGCTTCGTGCCCTGGATATGCATCCCACAAATCTCCAACTGCAAGATGCTATCCTATATCAATATGGGCCAACATTTCTAAAGAATGCTTTCAGCACCTTGTTGAATCAATGCCACTTAGAATTAAGGCAGTTCTGAAGGCGAAAGGGGATCAAACACAGTATTAGTATGGTTTTCCTAATAATCCTTTAGGTGAGTGTACATGGCTATATATGGCCATATATTAGATTTCCATATGGGATGTCACATTTACACTACAATATTACACTAAAACATATTACACTACAACACGTCTAAATTTTGAAGGCTATTACAATACAGTATTTGTTGTGTTTTAGGATCCAAAGGTTGAGAGGAGGGAGAGGCAGAATCTTTTCAGATGTTCAGGAAAGTGCCATTGTTGACATGGTAAATGCCAACAATGCAATAAAACTGTAGGAAATTCAGGATAAAGTGCTGGCAGGCAACATCACTTTTGGGAATGTGAATACGGTCAGCACAACGACAATTGCCTGAGTCCTAGAGAAACATAAAATAAGGATGAAGCATTTGTACACTGTACCCTTTCAGAGAAACTTTGAAAGAGGGAAAGAACTCCGGTATCAGGATGTCGAGGTAAGACGTGTGTTTAGTAACCAAACGGTATATACACATGCAGATATGCATAATATAAATTACTGTAAAACTGTCTGTCATTTAGAGGGTAATGGAGATGGAAGCCAGCCGAAATCCACTTACTTTTATCTTTGTGGATGAAGCTGGATTCAACTTGGCAACAACACGACTCAGGGGAAGAATTGTGATTGGACAAAGAGCAACCATGGATGTCCCAGGCCACAGATGAGCTAACATCACGATGTGTGCAGCATTGTCCAATGATGGTTTGCTGTTAAACAACCCACTCATTGGTCGCTACAATACAGAGAGGCTTTTTTCTTTTCTGAATGACCTGCATAATCACCTTGTGCCAGCAGAGGAGAAAAGGTGAGGGGCATCAAACGGCCCTACCTTTGTTGTTGTGTGGGAAAATGTGGCATTCCACCACTCTGCTCCAGTCACAGACTGGTTCGCTGCACATCCCAGGATGTCAGAATTATTCCTGCCTCCATACTCCCCCTTCTTAAACCACATAGAGGGGTTTTTCCCTGCATGGCGGTGGAAGGTGTATGACCACCATTCACACGACCACATGACTTTACTGGAGGTATGAATGCGGGGTGTAAAATGAAAAAAGCTTGTCATCGTGTGAGCCGTACTGGTCAAAATCTTTTGATGTTTTTTCACAATGGCAGTCAAACAGGAAATGTTTTGTTTACAATGACTGGTTACTATATTATAAAAGACTGTCAGTTTTGTGTAGCTGAATGCTTTTGTGTATCAAACTGAGCTACTTACAGTACAGATATCAACAATAGCTAAAAGTTTACTGAGAAAAGTCAACACTGTACAGTAGTGTAGTACAAAAAAAGGAGAAAAAAGAAATGCACATTTCTATGTATAACATACATTTAGTTCTGTTGCATTGTGTTGCATTTCAACAGAAAATTCACATTTGCATGTTCATTTGAATATATATTTACTTTCGTAAAGTCAATGAAGTGTAAACTTGTTATTGTAATTCTATAATGCAATACTGAGTTATGTGAAAATCATTCAAAGTTCAAATATATAATATCATCATTTATGTAATGCTTGCTGTTATTAGTGTTTTTTAGGTAAGTGTGTTATGAGTGACAATTTGTGCTTTCCGATTGAGCATTGTTGTCAGTGTTAGGGTCAACAAGCTTCTTTTGAGACACGTATGAAGTGTTTTGATGGTTTGAGAGGGTTTTGGAGGTGAGATGAACTGTTTGGCCAAGATGAATGTTGGCAGGGCACACTGTATGAAGAGTTTTGAAAAGGTGTTTTCAGTATTGACAGATGCAGTTTAGATGCATTTATTATATGGCCATATATTTCCATATATTAGATTTCTGTAAGGGTCTTTTCTCATGTCACGCAGGTTGGCAAAGAATAGAGCTGGTAGTGCATCACATAGGCACGTGCACACACACACACACACACACACACACACACACACACACACACACACACA
>JACXGM010039380.1:0-10597 GCA_016801145.1 Umbra pygmaea
CACACACACACACACACACACACACACACACACACACACACACACACACACACACACACACACACACACACACACATCCTTTAAATCAGGAAGTGCCAAACGAATACAATGCAGTGGGTCTGACACTTTATCAACTTCCTCCACAACACATAAACAGACACAAATGTAATGTCAGTTGAGTTGACTGAAAAACAAAAGCACAGACTGTTGAGAAGACTGCTTTTAGTTTCATAACACCGGACAAACAGTGACAGGTATGACACTGTAATGAACTGACACTGTCTGTCTGCTGTTATGTCACTGTAATTACCTGACACTGTCTGTCTGGTGTTATGACACTGTAATGACCTGACACTGTCTGTCGGGTGTTATGACACTGTAATGACTTGACACTGTCTCCTGTTGACACTGTAATGACCTGACACTGTCTGTCTGGTGTTATGACACTGAAAATGTTTTCCTTTCTCTAGAATGAGAGTACAAATCAGGAACCTGTTTTGGCTCGACAGCCCCTATTTACAAATTATTTAGTTTGTCTTTATTTTACCAGGCAGGTTGACTGACAACATTGTCATTTACAAATTATTGTTCCTAAGGGTTCCCAAACTCTTGCATTCGTCATTTTCAATTATTGTTATAATAAAGAGTATTATTAAATGGTAATTCACATTTATGTGCTCATATGGAAAAACAAATACAACTACTGTATGTCTTTTTTGGATTTGTAACCTTTTTTTTTATTTGTAACCTGCACCTAAAAAGGCTTATCAACGTCACCAGGCATAAGAACATCATTCTTATTAATTTAAACATCTTCATTTTATTCTGGTCAAATTAAAAGGAGACCCTGACACACAGCCACACAGTCATGGTGTGTAGGCCAAATGTCTTATCTCACACGTCCAGGTCCTGTGATAGCATACCAAAAGAGGCTCCCAATATTTGGTGAGTCATGGCCAAAGTGGTGCCTGGCACTGTCTTGTAGAGCAACTGAGCAGAGTAGATTCTTTATGAAATGTTAAAGAACCTGAAGACATGTAAACAAACCCAGCACTTGAACTAGACCAACGTTTCCCAAACCAGGGGCTGTGTCCTTATGCCGGGTCATCTCATATGAAAAACATGGTGGTGAGAGAAACTGAAAAACCATGTCATTTAGAGAATGCAACACTACAGTCTCATTTAACATTACGCCTACGCAACACTACAGCCTCATTTAAAAGCAGGGTTATGCAAATCTGATTAAGTGACAGATCAGATCACCTTGTCGTTCAGATCATGCACAACATGGAATTTTATTGTAAATCCCCGCTTCTGAAATCTATACCTCAAAATAAATCTATTTCTCTATTAGTCCAGTGATTCTCAAATCCTAGTAAGCTGAGAGGATTTTCTTCCTGCACCTGATCACATTCCTAGATGGAGAAAGAAGAAGCAGACGATGGAGACAGAGGAAAATCAGTCTATTACCCGGAGAGAAGAACACGGGGTATTTTACTGCTTCAGATGTCTTGAAGCTGTTCTGAATGCTAATAAGTTGCACAGCCAAACAATGAACAGAGATGCAGCCATCCTCATTGAAACCAAACTCCACAGAGGACAGCCCTCTTATGACTAACCATCTTTGTTTAACAATTCTGAAGCCTTCCACTGACTCCCAGACAGCATAGCCTGAATGTTAATGGAAATTCATGAAAATCTGAGAATGAGGTTACACACACACACACACACACACACACACACACACACACACACACACACACACACTTTAATTACAGCATGTCAAAATACTATGTTTCAGTCCTGTCAAATTAGTTAATCATTTAAACCTAAAAGGAGTAAAACAGCAGTTTGTTTTTTTATTTTTGTATTTCTGACTTTAAGGATCACTCCAGACACCTAATCAATGCGTAAAAGACCACTGGATATTCTAGCCCGGGCCCAGACGGTCTAGCACTAGCAGAGGTAAGAAGCTAGCTAGCGTGATCTACTGTGTATTTGTTTGTTTTTACTTGGATGAATGCGACTACAAAGTAATAATTGACAGAATATTACTCAGTCTGTATGAATTACAGCTAGGTAGGTGATGTACTTGTCCATCAACTTGGTGAGGATTATTAATTGAAAGTATTGTTAGAGTAAGTGATGAAATAGCTACCTAGGTGAAGGCATTGGCTTGGGGCAAACCAGACCATCGACTAGTCGGTTCACACAACCTAATGTTTACACTATATTTCTTTGTTTATATACATGAATGACAGCAACGTAAAACTAAAACTAATAATTGACAGAATATTTTTTACTCTGTATGATTTGGAGCTAGGTAGGTGATATAGCTGTCGATCGACTCCGGAGAATATACTGACTGATTGTATCGGTAAATGTTCAGTAGCTAAATATAAGACGAAGTCCATCAACTCGGGAGTAGCCCTCAACGTAACGTTGGAGCTTTATGTCACGTGTTGCTGGGTCTCTAACTACCTAGCTGGCTAGCTAGCGTGTATCTTTTTGTTTGTGCAGGTTGTATGATAATTGCGACTTCATATCTACTCAAGCAAGATAGGGGATATAGCTCTCAGACGATATTGTGACCCCTTTGTAAATGTTAATAGTTAAGGTAAATTGCTAGCTGGTAGGCCACAAACTTAGGCTACATTCAATGTCACTGGAGGTGACTCGCTTAGTGGTGGGCACTAAGTTTACCTGGAGGTCTGGACCCTGTGGTATTCCACTTGCAAACTGATACAGAAGCACCAGAAATATACTCTCAGTTGTTTTGGGATGCATTGGCTGATACAGCATTCTATATGACATAAATCATCTATGGTAACGTTTGTAAATACGATATTAAGAAACAGATTTACAGTGGAACGTTCCTTTAATTCAATGTTAACATTGACTCCTGAAGAATAACTGATCAATGGCTTCCTCAAAACTGCCCTCCATCGTAGAACACAAACTTGTAAATTAGGCAAATGTGATTTTACAGTTACGCATTTATTGCAGTTGGAACAACCAGGAGTAAATGAAAACAACGGTATTTACACTGAGAACGAAGTTAACACGGGCCTTTGACATGGACGGCCAGTCCTCACTGCTCAAGAGTGGTTACATTACACACATCTCCTTTTTTACTAAAGCTGGAAGAAGCTGCAGGATGCCTTTATAAAGCTGTAAATTACTGTATGGATACGGTAAAGAGGTCAATGTAACAAAAAAGAACGCCCTCCCGTGGAGGAAACAAGGACACAGCCATTGGCACACAGTCAAAAACTCTGATCTAACAAACTCATTCAAATCTTTTAGGATTTCTTTACTAAAACAGGTCCACAATGGAATGACAAATCAGATTTTTATATATTAGCTTGTTTTCGCAGCTTATTATGAAATCTTCCTTTATATAATAAATACATTGTGTATACACATAATAGTAATAGCCTAAATAAAATTAAAAAATGTTCCTCCACTGTGCATTGCTATGGCATTTCCATTGTTTGAGTGGAAATTTGTTAACCTCTTTGATGCATCTATGAGAGAACAATAAAATGGTTATATTATGTGACGCCACCAAAAATCATTTCTAAAGCTAAGCAGGGTTGGGCCTGGTCATTCCCTGGATGGGAGACCAGTGCTGCTGGAAGTGGTGTTGGAGGCCCAGTATGGGGCACTCTTCCCTCTGGTCTATATATCATTCCCAATGTCCCAGAGTAATAATGGTAACATCTGCCCTGTGCAGTCTTTCAGATGGGAAGTTAAATGGGTGTCCTGACTCTGTGGTCACTAAGGATCTCATAAGAGTAGGGGTGTTAACACCGCTGTCCTGGACACATTTACAATTTATTCCTCATAACAACAAAGCAACCTAATCATCCCCAGCTATCAATTGGCTCATTCATCCCCTTCTTTACAAGGCAAAACAGGAAAAAAAATAGGCATTATGACATAAATGACTGTACAGCATATTCAAATATCTGACATACCATTCAGCACTGTATAAAAGCATTCTAAAAACAAATAGTGAGTGCATTACTAGGTATAAAAGCAATTTAAAACAGTTCGGCCAGCAAATCTGTGTCTTGTCACCAGTGCTTAATCTTTATATCCGGAGGTCCCGATGGGCGCGCGAGTGGGTGTGGAAAAAAGGAAAACACACAGCAACAGCAAAACAGACCGATTAAAAAGCAAGTTAGCCTAGCAAGGACGTTGCTTTAGCTCTGAACGCTTTTTGGGTCTAACAACTGACACTCGAATGCTGTCAAATATGAGCAGTGAACCAGCGCTCCTTCTCAACTGAGAGCTCTTTCGTTCATTAGGCTACATTCGCATGCAGGATAGTTGTGAAACTCTGCGGTAGTAATGATAATTATGTGTCTAGCCTGCAGAAAACAAAAGTGTATACCTTTGTTTTCTAACAACATTTCCTTGATTGACTTCTGAGAATTTAATCACCACTGTTGATTTCAAGAGCATCTAGCTTAATTAAGGCAACAGTGCATGTGGATAGTCATTCAAAGTCATTCACATACAATGACATTGAATAAATCCCTCGCGGGCCAAATTAAAGGCTACCTACTGTACAGTCAATAAAATGGGTCTCCCGTTTCACTCCTCGATACCAGTTAGAAACAACAGTTGGGAGACAGCAAGGGGTGTCAGGCATTTCAAAGGTTAGCGAGTGTGTGACTGTTTGAGACGGGGCGGAGCTAACCACAATATTGTTTACACCCTGCTGAGTCATCAAACACATACTGTATCACAGCTCATATGAAATCTACACAGCGTCAACAGAGCTAATATTGACTAATGTCCTGAAGAAACCAAAGGTTGCCAGATTGGGGGGGGCTGGGTGACATCCTGGCCTGTTTGAAGGCTCAAATGTGGGAGGCATTTGTCCTGCAGTGTGCTGCGCATCACCTCATGTGTCACGAGTCCTGGAGGACTGAAGTTCAAGCTTCATTTATTTGTCATCATTTCAGTATGTAGACATCAGAGTTGGTTACAATTGTCAAAAGTAATATGATTACTGTAATCCAATTACTTTTGAAAAGTAATCTAACCAACCCTGGGAGACATGGTAAAGACGATAGCAAAAAACAAGCAAAACAATTGGGAAGAAATATGATGTAAGTAACTTTGAATGTGGCATGGTTGTTGGTGCCAGACAGGCTGGTTTGAGTATTTCAGAAAGTGCTGATCTACTGGGATTTTCCCACACAACCATCTCCATGGTTTACATAGAATGGTCAGAAAAAAAATATCCAGTGAGCGGCAGCTCTCTGGGCAAAAATGCCTTGGTAATGGCAGATTTGAGAGAAGAATGGTCAGACTGGTTCGAGCTGATAGAAACGCAACAGTAACTCACATAAACAGTTTGCAGAAGACCACACCGTGTGCTACTCCTATCAGCTAAGAACATGAACCTGAGTATACAGTTTGTATGGGTCCACCGAAATCACACAGTAGAAGATAGGAAAAACGGTATGAGGAGTCTCGATTTCTGCTGTGACATTCAGATGGTAGGGTCAGAATTTGGCCTAAACAACACGAAAGCATGGATCCATCCTGCCTTGAATCAGTGGTTCAGGCTGCTGGTGATGGTGTGGGTTATATTTTCAGAGTATTCCTGAGTATTGTTGTTAGAAACATAATGTAAACATGATTGTGAACAGGAACACTCGGTGTAGCTGAGCCTTTACGGTTAGAAAACTGTGATGTTTCAAATCTTGGTTAATAATGAAATCCGTTAATCGCTGCTTCCATACCTGATACCTGCCAAGTCCCAGCCTTCTAGCAGAGGCAACCACATTGTCAGTCGAAATTGTCTGATACTTGGTGGAATAATTTATGCCATCAATCTTGACCAGTGCCCCTGGACCGCTGGAATTTAAACAGCTCAAATCGTCTCTGACCCACCATATTTCACTGTTGGTATGAGGTGCCTCTCCTTGTATGCACCTCTGTTTCAATGTCAAATATGAAGATGCTGTATCTGACGAAACGTTAAATTCTGGTCTCATCTCACCAGTGTTTCGTGCTCAGAAAGGGCTTTGTTCTGGCAACACTTCCAAAAGAGGCCGTGGTTGTGGAGGTAGAATCTGATGGTGCTTTAAAACCTGGTGACCCCAAGACGCCACCAAGGCCTGCAATTCTTTCACAGCAATTTTTGGGGATTTTGTTGCTTTGGCGTCCTCTACCCATGTTTTCAACTGTTCCATATCTTTTACATTTTTAATAATTGCCCTGACCCTGCTCAGTGTTAAATTCAATCGTTTGTGGATCTTCTTGTTGCCATTACCAAACTTATGAAGGTCTACGACAATCTCTCTTTTGAACTGCCAGTTCTTATTTTTATTCATGGTGTTGGATGACACAGGGATATTGCACGCATGTTCTCATTTTATACCCTAGTGGAAAAGAAAGGGATGTAATGGTTCAATATAGTTCCTTAAGACTTACACCAACTTAAAAAAAGTGTTTTGGTTTAATATTGGTAGATGTTACTTACAATAACTTTTAAGGGTGCCATTAATTGTGAAAACTTGATTTGGAGGACATTGATTTTTAATTTCATTCTATGAATAAGATATTTAAAACCAAATTGTCTTGGGGGAAAATGTACACTGTAGCTTACATCACTATGTAAAGCATATACTGAGAATGACAGGAAATAGTAGTTATTTTCATTTAGGTGTTCCTCAGGGAAGGGAATTTTTATGCTAGTTTACCCTTTAATGCTACCTGAATTGTATGCTCAATATCTTAAAATAAATTATTTACATATCAGTTTAATTTAAAGGTAAAGTATGATTTAATGTATCATAAAATGAGAGTTACACTTGCTTAGCATCTATTATGTTGTTGCCGTACACCCAGTTATGTAGCTACTGTATTGGTTATAGTGTAACATGTGCGCTACTACATAAAACCCACATTTAAATTTTAAGTAATTTATCATATTAAACATTCAAGTAACCTGGTGATGTATGCATGTATGAAAACATTAATCTCTCAATGAAATATTAGGCACAAAAAGTGCAAATAATATCAGAAAGATGCAATCTTTTAGGGGCCTTCTAAACACCAGTTTTACTTAAACTTTAAAAATTACAACCAAGAACTGCTTGTACTTGGACATCCAAAAAGTAAACCTTTGACTGGCTTGAATTAAAGTGACAAATGTAACACGAAATGGATTGGTAGAGACATTAAAAAACACAAAAACATATTTTGTTATTTTTTTCTTAGAATCCTAATAGGTACACCTACCCAAATTCAATTAATAAAAAAACTTGAATTTGTTAACCATGATCAAATACAGGTGTAATAAGTTGGAAAGGTTTATTTAAGCAAAAAATAATAATCAGTGCAACACAGCAACATACACAAATGTAAAATGTAATAAAATGAAGTAGACTGTAGTGTAAATACAATAATATATATGGGCCAAGGGGTTTACTCCAGGAGGGGTTGGGTGCTGTCAGGGCGGCGACTCAAAGCCTGTACAAGCTGACTCAGAGTAACCAGGTAGGCTTCGTTGAAGGCTGATGTTTTTGCAATCTCCTCCCTCCTCAAGGCTGCTTCCTCCCTCCTCAAGGCTGCTTCCTCCCTCCTCAAGGCTGCTTCCTCCCTCCTCAAGGCTGCTTCCTCCCTCCTCAAGGAGATGCTCCCGTTGCCGTTTCCTCCTGACTGGGCAGTGGAGAATGAAATCAATCTTTGGTGACCAAAGTCAAACTATTTTTTCAATATAGACAAGCAAGAAGTGTGTAAAATATATACATAGCACTTAAAACTAGCAATAATTTCATGATAGGTGAGTGTTGGTGATGAGGATAGACTATTACATCCATAAAGTGTGGAGGTACCTATGAATCAGTGTTAGTTTTGGCATGATGGTTTTTTAATCTACTGTAAGTATGGACAATAACTCTTGTGTGGTTGGACAAGGCAATCTGATTCTGCACATGAGTCTCATTATATGTCTTTGTCTTTATGAAACAATGCATATTTACTAAATGTGTAATTGATAAATTAAGAGACAAGTCCTATGGAAAGTGACCACTGATGAACAAAAGAGCATTCATCTAATCATAACATTAAATCAGTAGAGAGCTTGAGACTACACTTTTCACCCAAAGCGTTCTCACACAAGTGTATTACCGCATAGAGGTTCTTAATGGTTTACAAAACTCCCAGGCTAAAAATGTTTGTAATATTTACTCTGTGGTGCGCTGGAGGTTGACGGTGTCGACGCTGCCACCGGTGCTGTTCTGGCGTTGACGCTGCTGCTGGCCGTGACGGGGCATCATCTTGTTGGATGATCAAAGACTACTGTCCTTGCTGATCGATTCTTGAGCTGAATGATTAAACAAATGACTGGTAAATTACACGTACAACTGCTACACAATACTCAAAAAAATAGTAAGTATACAAAACGGCCAGCAGAAGTACAAACTAAATTCTGCTTTAGCATTTCAGCGACATGTCATTTTACATGCATTCATGTAAATGTTATTATTATTAAAAGGGTAAACAACCTTACCATTGTACCTCCATCAGAGACTTCATCAAAGCCGTCGCAGTGTTGTGGCCGCCCGCCCTCCCATTGTTCACTGGTCTATGGCCGTATAAAGTGTCCATCTGGCCGAACCATTTCCACGTCTTTAGTTTCGAACCACTTGTGGTCATTTATGGATCGAGTCACTTAATTTTCTCAACTTTTCCTTACACCGTTGGAACGATCTTTGGAAGCCATGTGTGCGTTTTAATTGGGAGAATTCCTGGTAAACTTTCTCATTTCGAGTTGCCCCATCCAGCTCCTACTGGATCCTTTCATCAGCAACCAAACATAGAAATGTCTGCACCTCCTCATTGACCACGGCATGACTTTGCAGGTTGTCATTGTTCGTGCTTTTTTGTAACTGTTGGTAAAAATTCTGTTCAGACGATTGCGGATGAATCCGGTTGTTTGGCTGCACACAGAGTTTACGGCATAGAAATAGAATGGATAGAAAGGCCATTGAACTGATTGGCGTGGTCAGTCGTTTAGTACACAACAAAATGGCGATTGTCGTTAGTTGTCATGGTGACAACACGCAAATCGGTTTCATGCGGAAGTAGGCCGCTAGATCTTTACAATGAAATGGTACACATAAAAATGGCTGCCGCTCTGATCATTCTTCTACATTGATTTGAATTGTAATGTCCTTTCTATCCATTCAATTGGTTTACATGGTTATGTACGATGTCCTGTGTCAAGCAAATGTGACGCATGAGTGGCGACTCTCATTAAATCAACAGTTCTGTGTGTTCATGTCATGGTTATGTTATCAACTTTGCTCGCTTGAATACTCGTTGAAGCAGGTACCTAAAACTGTATTACCAGGTAAATTTGCCAAGGCGAGGCAGTTCCGGGCTTCCAGCAATAAAAAAAGGGCCATAACAGACTACTGCACAACTACATACTTGAAGATAGACGTGTGGCGGCCAGGGTGTGTGTGTGTGTGTGTGTGTGTGTGTGTGTGTGTGTGTGTGTGTGTGTGTGTGTGAGATGGGAAGAGAAGGCAGAAAGTCCCTCTGCTCCACAGATAGTTACAAACTGATTGTAATGTTTATTTTAAAGTTCTACTGAAATGTCCTTAACACCTAATTTCACACATTGTTTTAGTGTTCCTTCCGTGTTACTTAAGGAGGGAGGGAGGACAGTGACATCACAAATCAACTCTTTGAAGCTTCTAGTTGTGAGATAAAACAATAAAAAACACAATTTGCCCTAACACCTTGGGAGTTCAGATAACAGAAGAGAACTTCAAAAATCCCTAGAGGACATTCAATAAAACAAACCCATAAATGATCATATGTGAATAACAGCCTGGGTCCCCGATGGGCAACAAACCTGTTCATCACTAATGACAGAAGTAAATCATAGCCCGGTGTGTACAGTCATCAGCAGGCTAAATACTCTGGATAGCAAAACATTTAGGGTCTCGTAAATGCAAAGAAAGGCACCCCTAGTCAGGGAACAGCACTGGACATTTGCCAGCTGGCTAAAACTTGCACTTTTACTGGAACATTAGAATATATTACCATTCTGCTGTGAAAACTAAATGAGCCAGGGAAATTGTCAAAAAGAGACAGATTGTTAAAAATGAGCACCAGTAAGAAACAGTACTTTGAGCTATGTAAATCCCTATGAAAGAATATGAGAAGGCGATCCAACCACAAGAAGATTCAGAGAAACAAAACATTATTTAATATGTGGAAACACTAATACACTACAGGAAATAAAACAAACTCAAAGCTCAATGTTGCTTAAAATCTCTGAAATCAAAACTTCTAGAAAACAGAAAGGCAAATGGGGAAGTATCAATAAACCACTTCAACATTCAACTTCAACATTCATTCAACTGTATTTCGACTTTATTTTTTTATCTTTTGTCCTTACTGTACCCTTTGTGTAATTCTTGTGTATTTGTATTTATGTGTAACTCTGTCTGTACTTGCACCTTTTTGCTTTATCTTGGCCAGGTCGCCGTTTTAAATGAGAAATTGTTCTCACCGTGCCCACCTGGTTAAATAAAGGTTAAATAAAAAATAAAAA
>JACXGM010039381.1:0-10595 GCA_016801145.1 Umbra pygmaea
CCCAGCGGTTCCTCCCACAGGTGGTGGGCCCATGGGATGGAGAGGGAGGTGCCACGTTGCTTCTTCGGGCTGTGCCCGGCCGGGCTCCGTGGCAAACCCGGCCACCAGGCGCTCGCTGACGGGCCCTCCATCCAGGCCTGGCTCCAGACGGGGGCCCCGGGCTTCCTCCGGGCAGGGTCTCTCTTCCTCTTCCTCGCTTCTTCATTGGAGTTTTTGTGAACTATTCTTTGTCTGGCCCCTCACCTGAGACCACTTTGCCATGGGAAACCCTACCAGGAGCACAAAACTCCAGACAACACAGCCCTCCGGTTCATAGGGACACACAAACCTCTCCACCATGATAAGGTGATGGTTCCCGGAAATGGTTCCTTTTCGCTAAACCTCTTTTCTAAACATTGCTTTCAGATCATGACGTTTTCGTCGTTTCGTACCAGGTGGAGGACTTTAGCTCTATACGTGAAGGTAAGAATTAACATTTTGGCAGACACTGCAATTACTTTTTGAGTTCTGAGGGTTGTGATGTAACCTGATATTTAGGACTGTAATGTATTTGTTAGAATATTTTGGAGAAGAACAAGAGGCAAGCTGAAGAGCTTGTCCGTCTGAGAGCGCTGTTGGCACTACAATCAGATAAAACATGACTGTTATGCCTTGTTTCTTCATAAAACACTTTGTCAGTGTTATATAATGGTGTTTACCTGCTTTTTTGTAGGTCCAGGTAATTTACGTTTGCTTCACATAGACACAATGAGTGAAGTGCTGTGCTCCGTGTCAAACCAGATGGCCACAGTGCTCGCTTGCATCCAAGCAAATAGATTAATTTGGAGCCAACGTCACGGTTACGTCACTGCAGTTGTGCATGCATTCTGGTGGCAGAAAAAAACAGAACCAGTATTACAAACAAGTGAGTGAAACGGCGGGATCATCAGAATAAGTGAAAATATCTTGTTGTGCAGTTGGATGTGAAAATAGGAATGCAAAAAAATATGGCCTTTATTTTTATAGAATACCATCTTTGAAGACTCCATTTGAAGCAAAAAGCAGACGTTTATGGTTGCAAGCAATTAAACAGGTAGACTGGAGTGATGAAATAATCCGGAGTTCTCGTCTCTGCAGTGCTCATTTTATATCAGGTAATGTTTTCTCCAGTGTTTATCACACACAAAGGAAACATTTCAGTTAGTTAACCTTGATAAATTATTAAAAGCTACAACCATTCTTATGCTATTTCGTAATTATAAATTCCATTGACCATTAGCAACATCAGCGTGTTAGCACAAGTAACGTTAGCATGTAAACAAACCAGACAGTTAATCTATAACATCACTCACTGTATTTATTAATCATTTAATGAATGAATGGGGCATATTGTCATATTTTAGATGTGATATGACATTTACTAGTTTACACTGACAGCACCAACTTAGCTAAGCCTTGGGACCAAATAAAATAATTTCCGTTACAACGTAATGACTGAAGATGTCTTACAGGGGAGGCGTCCATGGATCCAGAAAGTCCAGACTTTGTTCCCTCCTTATTTACTTTTTCAAGGCAGAGTCAGTGTATGGGAGCTCCAAAAAAAATCGACAGGTAACTTAACCTCCCTTGATTTGCTATAATTTTATGTTGCCAATTGGTAGTAGTATATGGGAACTAATACTGTATGTATTGGTCGTTGTTTGTTTTGGTTGTAGGTTCAATAGGAATAGAAAGAGGGCTGATGCCATCAGTGAGCCCTGTCTCACTGCAGCTCAATGGTCCTCTGGTGTGGAGCCAACAACAGACCCTGAGCCTCCGGACTGTCAAGAGGAGTTTTGTACTAGTAAGTGTTGTGTATCAATATTCTGTACATTTTTCATAAATCTTAGCATGGTGAATCCTTTTTGGTAATGGTATTCAGATCATATATATACTATCATCTATTTCTCTCAGATGAACTCAAAGTCCAGCGTGACCAGCTTCTGACAGAGGTTGTCAACTTACGCACAACATGTAACACACTCAAAGAGGAAAATGAGCAGCTGAGGGAGGCACTTGGTAGTAAGAGGTTTTCTTTCAGCGCAATCAGAACCAAAGCTCAACAATTCCTTTTCTTTACTGGTCTAACCACTATCATTTTTGAATGGTTGCTATCAAAATTGAAAGACACTGTAGCGGTGATGCATGGAAATTTGAACCTGGAAGATCACCTGTTAGTTGTTTTGATGAAACTATGCTTGGGCTTAAGCAACAAGGACATTGCCTTTAGGTTTAATGTAACAGATTCTGTAATCTCAAATATTTTAAGAAACTGGCTCCCTATAATGGCACATACATTAAAACCAATCATCAAATGGCCAACCAGGAAGGCTGCACTGAGAAAATGCCAAAATGTTTAAAAGGAAATATCGCCAATGTAGGTGTATCATTCTATATCATTTTTATTGATAGAGCTAATAATCTTACTGCTCGAGCACAGACATGGTCGAATTATAAGCATCATAATACAGTGAAATACTTAATTGGGGTAACACCAGCATGAGCAATTTCATTTTTGTCACCAGGTTGGGGTGGGCGCGTTTCTGACAAAGAAATAACTTCAAAATCTGGATTCTTTGAACTGCTGGAACCAAAGGATGAAATTTTGGCTGATCGAGGGCTTTTAATAAGGGAGGACCTAGCAGCATACGGAGTCACACTTCATATTCCTCACTTCACAAAAGGAAAGAAACAGCTTTCTGCTCATGAAGTCATCAAGAAGACTGTCAAAAGTGAGAATACATGTGGAAAGAGACATTGGTCAATGGAAAAAATTCAAAATGACATCTGTAATTCCAATTACTTAGGTAGACCTCCTGGATGATATAGTGATGCTGTGTGGGGCCTTAACAAATCTTTGCCAAAGTGTAGTGCCTAAAAGATAGCCACACTAACAAGGCATTCACATTGTGAAAACGAAGCAAATTGTTTCCATGTTGAACTGCGATGGGTGCTACTCACAATACGTTTCCATGTTGAACTGCGATGGATGCTACTCACAGTACGTTTCCAGGGTTTCATTGTGGATTAACCGTGGGATAGTTTTCTCTTCATGCATTGAGTATTTTAATTGCTTTAGATTGACTTCTGATATTGACACCAACATATTAAAACCATTTAAGTTTTACAATATATATATATATATATATACTGAAAAAATGTGTTATATTTGCAATGTCTGTTCTCATTACCACATTGCTCTAATAGTTAACCTACTGCTCAATACAAGTCTGTAATGGTGTGTCAAATGAACCCTTTACTTTAATATGAATAAAACATTGGATAAAAGTTGGCTGTATTGAAAGTTTTTCTTTTCTTTCAAGAATGAATTGCACATAGCACTACATGTATACAAAATCAATGTTGCAATTTTTACAAACCATTTTTTCAAATGAAAATAACATTTTAGGTGGAAATACTAAAGTGTTGTGTTTTATATTTTTGTTCAGTGTATGTTGAACATTGTAGTATTATCGATGAAAATACAGACATTAGGAACAACTTTACTACTTGTAATACCAAACATTGTAGAGCAAATGAACACCCAAGGAGATGGTCAAGGAAGAGTTTTTCAGCCTTGGGCATGGTTCTCAGCAGCAATTCTTCATCTCTCACGGTACGATTGATGACCATGCCCTGTTTAGTCCAAACTACACAGTCGGTGTACTGGACATTACACACAAACATCTGCAGCTGGACCTGTTAATAGTATGGGTGGTTCGTCAGGCGGAACTGTGGGTCGTCATTGCATCTGGTCCTCTTTGTATTTATATAGGTACTTAATCTCCAGTGTTCCCCTCCCACAGCATAAACAGCTCACAATCCCATCAGTTGATGCACCAAGATGTAAGTGGTCTGAGCGAACAACAAGACCAGAGAGTCTAGCAGAGAAATTAGTGTGCCTTTTTCTCATTTCCTCAATGTACCATTTCCTTGCTGTATCCTCCATTTCTCTCCCCCAGAGTACAGCCAGCACTCGTAGATCCTCTGTCTTACTGTAATGCATGATGTGTTTAATGTCATTGTCTGTAAGTTCTCCAGCTGTGCACAAACTGTGAACGTTTGTGCTTGTTATTCTGCCCTCTGTGTGTGTGTGCCAAGCCCTGCATTTTGATTGCTCCCTGGTGGTAAGCTCAAGGGTATCACATTGATCTGAAAGCTTGTTTCTAAGTCTCTGAAACATCTCAACACTCTTAGAATATGTGGTGGGAGGCCCCTTAACTGTTGGTCATAAACATATGTAAGTGGCTCTGTTAGGTTTGTTTCAGTGTCCGATTCAGAAGCAGAGTCCGTGTCACTGAGGTCCATACTAGTGAGAATCGCTGCCTTAGGTGCAAGGCCTCTTAGCTCCCTTAGATCATCATCGGTGAGCTCTATAATGTAACAAAGATGGTCATTAGTCTCAGATACAGAAGTTATGTATTCTTTGTAGAATCTCAGTTTGTCTCAGTTTGAGTCCTCTCCTAAACAATCAATTTATGTCCTGATAAATTTCCTTATACGAAGATATCCGGTTACTGTAACTTGGCCCAGTTAGTTGGATCCCACACCCATTGACCCAACAGTGAGTACGGGTCAGGACACTTCACCCCGTTGCTAAGGGTTAGCTTATTAGTGTACAATGACCTGTCTTTTGCTGCAAAGCCATTAAAATAATTGGAAAAGGTGTCCGGATTATCCATTTCTAGGTTGTTAATCTTAATTTTGGCGTAAACACCTCACAAAGCCACAGCATAGCTGTCACTTTCTGCCACCAGTTCGGCCCCGCCCACAAAACACGTCATTGTTGTATACAAACACAGAAATGGTCTATGGTCTGGTGGGGGAGTTGTTATTCCCTAATGTTCAGGGTATTCATCTCCCTCTGGTCAACCTGGAAGACCTGCAGCAGTTTGATTCCCAATTGCGAAAGTACACGGACATTCAAGACAACCTGGTAAGCAGTTTCTTTTCATTCAAACATTTAACCTTAGTTAAATATTTCTAATCACTTTATATAACATAAGCTGTCAAGTATAAAACATTTTAATTCTTCTATCTGTAGGTTCACGGTTTGTCTGTTAAGGCTGGTAAGGACCTGGGCCCGTATTCATAAAGATTCTAAGAATCCTCTTAGAAAACTCCTAATTTAGCTTAAAAACTTTTACGTAGGAGTCTTAGCTTAAGATCGATTCCAGACCCATCTAAGAGCAACTCTGAGCAAGGAAAAGACAAAAACTCTTATCTTAGTGAGGAGGCGGGGCTGACCCCATTGCTATGTATGACACAATCTTTTGAAGACTGTGATTGGTTGGTTGTCCAAGAAGGAAACAACTGAGCGATTTTAAGTATTCCGTGAAACTGTCACGGATTTAGAAGTTAAGGATCCGTGGCAGTTTCACAGAATTTTCGGCCATTCCGTGAAACTGCCACAGAGTTTGAAGTTAAGTGTCCGTGGTAGTATCACATATTTCGGAGATCACGTTGAAGAATTCGGATGTGGGTTCCATCAATTACTCCGACAACAAGGCTGCTATATTCATAAATGCAGTTTTTATGCCTGCAAGGTGGGAATGTCCAGTGGAAAGGAAATGCACTGCGACACAATAAGAGGTTCTGAAAGTGCTGTAATTGTTTGTGTGATCACTCTGATTACAGAAGGTTGTGACAGACCCAAATCATCACTGCTACATTGTTGCATTTTCCCAGTTGCCAAATATCTTAATATAGTGATTACTTTAATTTCTGGCACTATGACATTTCTGCGCTGTGTCGGAGATGTTACCGTGTCTCTAATAAGATCGGTCACAAACATGATCCCTGCACGATCTAATCTATAGCGTATTGACTCACTGTCATTCATTGTCTGCAACACATTTTGTCTCCCTCTTCGTAATTCCGCCGTCTTCTCTCTGAAGGAACTCTTAAGCCTCTTAAAAGTCCTCGTCTGTACTCCTACCAATTTTGGACTTAGGACCTCTTTTAAGAGTTAAGATGCTTTCTGAATTACTTTTTTCTTTACTAGGATTTTTTTTTAATTTTAAGAGTAAACGCCCACATTTCTAAGAATCTTCTTAGAATTTTCTCACTAGGAGCTACTCTTTGCATTAAGATTCTTTTTGAATACGGGCCCTGAAGTACATGGTGTGGCGAACACTACCATGCATCTTCACAAACACTCTCGCAGTCTTGACCACCTGGACAGAATCTGGGAAGAAGACCAGCTTCAGGGACCTTTTTCTCAGGAGTATTCTTCAAAGTAAGTTATTTTGTACTTTGGTATTAGATTCTTGTTCATTTTATAAAGACTTCTCAGTCATGTCAGACCATTTAAATACATTAACGGATTAATGTATTACAGGAGCAATACGGAAGAATGCTGCCAACTGGGATTCCATTGACAAGGCTGTCCAGAACCAGGTAACCAGGTACCTGAAAGGGGCAGCTGAACATGCAGGTGGGAGGAGATGTTGCGGGTGTACAGGGGACCTGCCGTGAATACGGATGACATGGCACCAGAACAACGCCACAATGCTTGTATGAGGCATCCCACTGGGTTCTGTACAAAAAAGCGGCTTGCCGCGGGTGTCTCGCTGTTTTTCGTTTATTAAAAGCGGCCCACCGGTGGGGCGACCGTGGCAAAAAAGCGGCTAGCTGCCGGCACGCCGCTGTTCAGCCACTTTTCAAAAAAGCTCAGCGGCCGCGGTGGCAAAAAGCAGGCGTGCCACCGGTGGCCCGCTTGCATGTTGCCTACTGGGTTTGGGTATGTTTTTAGGCAGAATTTGACAATTAGGGGATGAGACTTAAGAGGTTAACCATATCATGCCATTTGGATGAATGTGGGTTTATAAGAATAGAAACCATGTCAGGTTTTTATTGATTCTTGTAAGCCACAAACTAAATAAACTACAAGCATGTGTACCCAGATGGGTCCGTGTATCAAGTGGTCATTTTTGTTTAAGATTTAGTTTTGTTTTGTAAAAAATAACCAACTATAGCACATTGCGCATCACCACAAGCCTGTAAACATAGAGGCTTCACTGAATAAAGAATATAAAGTACATACTGTCCATTTAAGTACAGTAGGCTACCAAAAAAAGTGACATAACACATTAAAGTATATTTGGCCCTGATACATGCTCTATCAAAACTCCTTGAACACGTCTGTGCAAAAAAAAGTCATTTAAAATTAAATCGGTAATGGGGTGAATCGAGGTCGTGATTTTATTACGATTTACCGTGCAGGCCTAACGGAAACCATATCATGTTTTTATAGTTATTTATGTGAAAATTATTAATTAATTCATTTATTAATAATACACCTGGGCACAATCGTGAAGGACACTTGGGATTTTTGTTTTGGATTCCATTATAAAAATTACAGACCTCTACGTGCTTTGTAAGTCGGAAAACCTGCAAAATCGACAGTGAATCAAATACTCGTTCTCCCCACAGTATATTCTGTAGAGCCATTCCCAATAAAGAGTTAGTGAATAAGACATGTCAATGTTTATTTTTATCTTTTCCATTTTCCTCCCTTCCTAAGTCTCAGAAATCCTGCCTTGGCAAATCCGCAATTCCTTGAACAGATCTGTGGGATGGCGAGGGGCGCGCATACGGTTTATCCAACCACATGTCGCCCTGCCATTGATTCTTTTAAACTGCGAATCCAACAAAGTGTTTAGTCAGATCATATACAGGATGATTACATTCACCAACTACACGTCCACAATTTAATTTGTGATCACCCGATTTGAACAAGAGTCGCTGGAGAGTGACGTGACCGGATAGATAATCTCACATGTCTAACCCAAATCCGGGGCAGCGCTACGGAAACCCCTGCATTTTAACAGGAACATGCTAAAATGTATTTGTCTTTAAATCTTTGGGATAGACTAGAAATCATGCTTCGGGAGTATATCTGCAGCAGACTAAACTGAGGGACCATTCTTTGGAACTCACTGGCATCCCTAACCCTGTTTCTGGAGATCTCCACTGTACCGACCAGTAGGTACAATGCCTATAGACATTTGTCATTACCCATTGAAGATACATTGTTATAATCCAGCTTTATTTACACATTCTGCCTTAAAAGATTCAAGTACCAGTAACTTAAAAAGGAAACAGATCGAAACATAAAAAATGGAAACTAGAGTAGGTTCTGTACTTATAAAATGAGGCATTGAAAAGTTTGTAAGTACACCAGAAGTATATTTAAATAACACTTGCCTGATGGCTGCTACTCTCGGCTGCTACCGCGATCCCGCGGGATCCTGCAAGCTCACGCACAGAGCACAACATGTATTGACTAGCAGCCGAGAGTAGTAGCCACCAGGCAAGTGTTATTTAAATATACTCCTGGTGTACTTACACTATTTCCAATGCCTTGTTTTATAAGTGCAGAACCTATTTGTACTACTGTAGAAGTTTGGTATCATTCCAGGCATTATTAGTGGGGTTATTTACGAGATACACCCTTTGTTGCATTAGCGCCTGCACTAAGCCATTAGTGCTAACTCGACCAATGTTGAACAAGGGAAAAACGCTTATGGGGGGTTGTTTGGCTCAAGGTCAAGGTCAAAAGGACCCTAGGGTTATATTACTCAGAACCATCACTTTAATAGCTAGCTATTGCTGTGTCACGAAAAACCACTTTATTGCAAAACAAATGAGATTACTTAAATCCTGTGGCTGGTTAGCGTGTCTACATTGGCAACAATGATTTTGTGGTGAGTGAATGTTAAAAAATAAATATATTTTGATGGATAATCTTATTGAGAAACTTATGGTTAAGACATGAATCAAGATTAATTATCTGCCATGTTTTTTATTTTGGTCAGCTCCTCAGGTTTGGCGCAGGGATATTTCAGTGGTAAGGCAAAATTCTACAGATATGAGGTGTCACAATGTCCATAGTATTTGTGCCTGTTCTGTGTCACTACAGGGTGGTTTCTCCCCTAAATGTTTTGTTTTTGTTTCCCGCTCCGTTTGTCACATGATCCCGTCTCATGTTTTGATTAACCAATCAGTTCTGTTGTTTAGTCCACACCTGCACCTCCTTCCCTCGTTAGTATGGTATTTAGTTCTGAGTGTTTGTAAGTCCTGTGTGGTTCTTTGTTCCTGTCCAGGTATGTGGTTGTTCTTTGTAATAGTTGTTGTCTTTAGTCTGTTCATATGTTAGTGTAAAGTGGTTATTGTGTTCTAAGTCATGTTTGTATATGTTATAGGGTCTGGTCTTGTGTTTCTGTTGTGTTCTTTTTTAGTAGTGATGGGCAAACGATGCTTTCTGAAGCATTTGAGGCTTTCCCCAAATTGTGCCGAAAAACGGTTCACTACTCGAAGCCCCACAACACAGTACTCTCCAATGACACCTGCTGGTTAAACAATATAACACCACATTTAAGGTTCATATAGGCTGTTTTTGCAGGAGTTTTCTAAAAACTACGTGGTGCAATGGTTAGACGTAGGCGATGTAGAAATTATATTTAGTTTGAAGACGGTGTTCGCATCCCTGACACATTTCACACTTTTGACCTTAATGTTGCCAATCTAGTCAAATACTGTAAATCCGGGCTATAATTCAGGATGCTGGAGACAAAACTTTATTGCAATGACAATTAAAAGCATTGAGTTGAATTAAGTGTTTGGTTCCAAAAAACAAATGTGCCTCAAACATAATTAGGAGATCCTCGGTAGGGTTCGAACCGCCGCTATCTATTTATCAGCTATCTTGCACTACCAACTGAGCTACCAATCAAATACAGCTGGAGTAAGTGATTGGAAATAATGTGTCCGATGAAGGGCAGTATTTGATTTCGAACCAATCGTTCATTGAAACGAAGCTGTAACACCATAGCGATGATATCCACGTGATCAAATGAAGCTTCGGACGTCATTGACCACGTGATAATGCAACCGTAGCTTTGTACAGAGACACCGTATTCTTACTACATTGTGTGTAATTTACAGTGAAGATTTCATTTTGCTTTATGCATAGACTTTGGCCGTGAAGCACCAACTTTCGAACTGAAACTCTTGACTGTCAAAATGTATCAAATGATTTGGTGACGTCCTTAGGGCCAACCTGTCATCCCACATTTTGTATTCATGATGTTCATTTACTAGTCAAACTACGCACCTGGTGTATAATTCAGGGTGCTGTAGATGAAATATTATCATGGCGACATCAGTTAAAAGGATTGTGATTAAAATACTTTGGTTTCAAAATAAATTAATAGCCAATCACCTGTAGTCGATCTCGTGCATTTGACATCATCACATTAGGTTACCCAACGCAACCAACTGAGCTACGGGCCATTTGATATTTTAACAGTCATTATCAATACAGGGTCTGATGGAGATTGGTTGTTTTAGACAAACTTCATAACATGCCAACAACACCAATGAGAGGATTTCCACCTCATGAAACGAAGCTTCGGACGTCATTGATCATGTGATGTATTACTTTGGTACTGCACCTTTGATGCAAAACATATATTTTACTGTACTCGATTGTATAACCATGTTAACTAAGATTAAAGAGCCCATGCGAATTGTAACTAATGTTATAATTAGAAATTAAATGAAGTCAACATTTC
>JACXGM010039382.1:0-10596 GCA_016801145.1 Umbra pygmaea
TGTTTTCTGTTAGGTCTCCTGTGATTATGTCTTGCGTTCTCAGTGTTATTCAGTATTATATATACAGTGGTTTAGTTATGTTCCTTTGAGTGCTCCCTAATGTATTGTGGTTTTGGTTCCCCCTGGTGTCTCTTTTGTGTCTCACAGGTTCAGGTGAATAACGTCATCAGCAGGGGACTGTGTACATGTTGATTAGCACGGGTGTACCCTATTGTATTTGATTTGCTTTAGTATTTAGCCCTTGTGTTTCCACCTTGTCCTTGTTCGTCAATGTCTACCGTTACGTGTTCCTGTTATACTATATTTTATTCCGTTTCGCCCCTCGTGGCAGTATTTCATTTCATTTAATAAAGTTCTCTTGGATTATTGCAAAACCTTCGCGCCTGTCTCACTCCGTATACAGTGGAACCATGACACCATGCCACGCTCAAAATTGCTGAAATCACCTTTCCCATTCTGACATTCAATTTGGAGTTCAGGAGATTGTCTTGACCAGGACCACACCCCTAAATGCATTGAAGCAACTGCCATGTGATTGGTTGAGTAGATCATTGCATTAAGGAGAAATTGGACGGGTGTTCCTAATAATCCTTTAGGTGAGTGTATCTTCTTTCTCCAAGATTATCGTGTTGAAATTACATATATCCATGTAAAAACATTAACTCTATTTCCATATGTTACATTTGGTTTATTTTGAAGTAAAGGCGACTGAGACAAGTCAGACCTTTATAGTGGAATCCATCAATCAATTAATCAAATGTAATTTATAAAGCCCATTTCACAACTAAAGTTGTCAGAAAGTGCTTATACAGATACCAATACCCAGCCAGAACCAATACAAACACGACCATATGGTTCAGGCAAATCTTTTTGTTGTGTCTATTAGGCAAATCAAGGCATTTTGGAAAGATGTGCCATCGTAGCTCACTACCTCATCAAATATAATTGATGTGTCAGGACACTGTTCTGTGAAGTGCCGTTCCACATTGGCTTGGTCTTCGTGAGATGTGATGGGATCACTTTTCTGAAGGGCAAACTTTTAGAAATGGTATTGTCAGTTATAATT
This sequence comes from Umbra pygmaea, assembly GCA_016801145.1. Taxonomy (NCBI): domain Eukaryota; kingdom Metazoa; phylum Chordata; class Actinopteri; order Esociformes; family Umbridae; genus Umbra; species Umbra pygmaea. The sequence goes on from JACXGM010039382.1 coordinate 1,067, forward strand.
GTGAAATTTGGCAGAGTTCGGTGTACGTGTGTGAACAGGGTTTGTGTCTGTGAGAGTTATAAGGTGATCTGTAAAATTCAAAGGATAAAAAGGAAATGTACACCAAAGAGAGCTATACGGCATTTTATAAAGTAGGATGGTGAAGGAACTATTTGGGTCATGGAAATGTTGAGTGTCTTGGGTGAGTGGTCCCTTGTGGCACCACAGTATTGTTTAACAGCTGGAACACTAACAAAAAAGGCAATGTAAGCTAAAGAGACAACATTATATAGCTTTCTGTACCAGAGATCCTTTGTCCATTCCAAGCCTGTAGGCTTATGCCTATTTCACTTGTCTGGCAGGTTAAATTGGAAACACGTTATTTGACCACATCATCGTTCATGTCCAGAATTTCTTGGTCCACCATCTGCACTTCTTTGAGAGGGTAGTTAGCCCTGTTGTTAATTTCGGGCCACATGCATCAGATAATAAAAGAGAGGTAAATCTCCAGTGGGGGGAGTACGGGTTTTTACCGATAAAGTTATGTCAAGTGCTATGGGGCCATGGTCCGATATTACAATTGGCAAGTAACCTCTTCTGATTAAACCTACATTCTATCTAAATTCCTGCTGGTGGCGATATGCCTGGTTGCAAAAGAGCTCGGTTTCTGTAATAGTCTATGAGAATTAAAGACATAGTATACTTGATGTACTAAGATAATTATCATTTTCATAATGAGTATATGATCTCAATCGCTAGATTTAAGCCTTCTGCAATTTATCATGATGGTAATTTTTTTAGTTATGGTCTCATTGATTTTAAAATCAGCGATAAAGCAAAGGGGCATTTAGGGCGTGGTTATGGTGTTCGGTTGTACGACAAGACACTCAAGGAGTTGGCATTTCACTTTTCTCCGGTAAGTAACGTTACATTTTGTTTTACATTATGTTTTAATACTGTTTTTCGTTAGCATCCCAATTAATATCAGTTAGCTAGCTAGATTACTCCTCGTCTCATCTAAAACGAAGATGTCTAGGCCCGTAACGGCAAATTCGATGACCCAAATCAGATCTTAACAAACAAATTGGTGACATCACACATGGCCGCATCCAGTAATATAAAATCTATGATTCAGCCCGGTGTTTCTAAGAAAAATAAACAATGCCTTTAGCCAGCCTGGTCTCTCAGAAATCTGTGAAACTGCCATGGAGTCTGAACTTCAGAATCCGTGGAAGTTTCACGGAATGCGACTAAAATTTGTGGCAGTTTCATGGAAAAGTCTGCGATGGGCGCACAGTGAGACCTTGCTGTTAACTCGATATAAGCCTTACCCAAACCCTTACCCTAACCTTAACCACTCAGAAAACTTACTGTGAACTCGATGTAACACGTATTATGTCTTAATGTATTGTTTGTAACCATGGTGATAGTGAGGAAAAAAAGGATAAAAAAGCTGCATCACGCTTGAATAGAAAACAAATTACATGCAAAGTGTCCGCATGGATTCGAACTAACAATCTTTGGTATGCGAGTCACGTTTTTACGCCCACCCACCATCCCCAACCTACCAACCTGCAAAATCTTCTACTTCACTGACCTATGTACATTATGAAAAAAACTACCTTTCCTAAATTCATCCCACTGTCTCTCCCATACCTCAATCCCTGCTGCCTGTATCAGACTTCACCTCCCTGCACCCCAACGATACCTGAACACCTACCTTAGTCCTCCTAGTTAGCACTCTTTCCCACCAAGTCAGCCCCGACATTACCTACCACTCCAACATGAGAGGGAACCCAACCAAATCTCACAACCACCCCCTGTCTCTCCAACCCCATCAATATCCCCATCATCTCACCCAACAAATCAAAGTCTTCTTCATTGTTGGTGTTTTCAAGTAGAAAATGCCATCAAGGAAAAACTATGCCACCTCAATCGCCCCCTGTCTGTGGTTGCAGGTAATGCAGGTCAGTTAATAATGTCTTAAGTGCGTGATCAGGATGGTTTTTAGAGGCTAATGCTGGATTCATACCAGGCATGGCAAACTGGTTGCGTTCCGGCAGAAGTCCATTAATTTCAAGAGGAAGCAATGCGCACCGCCGGCGGCAAATCTATCGGATTCGTCAAAATGTGGATGCGGTGCGGCTGGTGTGTCGCAAGAGTTGAAATTATCCAATTTGTGCGATGATTTGCCATACGCCACCAGAAATAGAAGGTGATGTACCACAGAGAAAGAGCTTAAATGTTGCTTTCACCTATGGGTTTATGGGATTGCAAGAACAGTTTTGACAGCTCCGTAGATAGTTTTTGTTTTGTCAATGAATACTAAACTAAAACAGCTCCTGGTAGTCGCCTTGCTGGAGGAGGACAGTTGTATACAATGGTGTCCACCATCTTGAAGATGCGGAAGTTTGATTACGATGTTGATTGCGGTGTACAAGTAAGTCTGTATGATGCCGTACCGTGATTTTTTTGCCGTGTCTGGTGTGAATCCAACATAAGGATTTACGGAAAGTTCACCGCAAAAAAAATATGCATCAAGGATTTAGGGAATATCTATCATGATTTGAATTCCTTATTTATCAAAATCATAAATAGCACACTTTGTATTAATGTTCAGGATTTTTTATTATTTTCAGATTATAATAAACCAAATTGTGCATAAATCTTGTTCAAAGGGCAACACAAGTACAAAGTAGGGAAACAATGCCTACAGTATAACTGGGCGACACATCACCTTAGCAAATCAATAGGCATATGAACTAAATGATGATTACAAATAATAGAAAATAACAAAAGTAATAGTTACATTTTTGAGACTGTGATCTTTCCCGCGGTTTATGTTCATACCAACCCAGGTTAATTGATACAAAATTAGATGCTGTACAGTTATTTTTTTGGTTAGTGGTTTTGTGCCATCTTGGAATCTCCTTTATATCAAACCTTTATCATCCACAGAACCATACTGTTGAACACATCTGGGTCTGAAATTAACAAAAGGGTTAATTACCTTCTCAAAGAAGTGCTTGTACAGATGGTGGACCAAGAAATTCTGGACATGAACGATGATGTGGCCAAATATTGTGTTTCCAATTTAACCTGCCAGACAAGTGAAATAGGCATAAGCCGTGTCGTACAGGCTTGGAATGGTCAGATAATCACTGGTACAGAAAGCTATATAATGTTGTCTCTTTAGCTTACATTGCCTTTTTTCTTAGTGATCCAGGTGTTTAACCATACTGTGGTGCTACAAGGGACCACTCACCCAAGACACTCAACATTTTCATGACCCAAAAGACTAAAACCTCATTCACACACGTGCACCGAACTTTGCCAAATTTAACAATTATAACTGACAAAAATGTTTCCACTTCAGAAAATTTTCTAGATTTAGTCAAATTATATTTGTTTATCCCATTTCATGTGCAATGTGACAAAGGTTTTGACAACCTATAAATGTTAACACCAAAAACACAACCTGACTCCCTCATTCAATTTGCAAGTTTATAGTTTTAGTACTGTAAGGTCGACGAGGGACTGCTTACAAGTGATATCTCCACTTTGCCAACATGTTATTTCAGGCAGAGGAGTACCCAAATGCATAGTTGAGGGTGGATGAGCCAGGTTGAGGAAGAGTTGCTGCCCAATGCCTTTGTTACAGCAGATCTATATCACCAGGAGGTGGGCTCTCCTCTGACCAGGCTCTCAGTATTTGGCAGTGATTCCATCACATCAACCGAAGACCAAGCCAATGTGGAACGGCTCTTCACAGAACAGTGTCCTGACAAATCAATTATATTTGATGAGGTAGTGAGCTACAATGGCACATCTTTCCAAAATGCCTTGATGTGCCTAATAAACACAACAAAAAGATTTGCCTGAACTATGTGGTCATGTTTTTATTGATTCTAGCTGGGTATTACTATCTGAATAAACACTTTGTGACAACTTAAGTTGTGAAATGGACTTTATAAAATACATTTGATTAATTGATTGATCGATTCCACTATAAAGGTCTGATTTGTCTTCAAAATAAACCAAATGTAACATATGGAGAAAAAGTGAATGTGTTTACATGGATGTAATTTCAACACGATAATCTTGGAGAAAGAAGAGATATGTTCTATCCCTAGAGTGGACTTCAGCTTACGGTCTGTATTTGCATGGTAAACGGTAAAGTGTAAGCAAGGCTGCTGACAGGATTCTGTGGGCCCAGGACAAACTCCACATTTAGGGCCCCCCGCTAAAACAAATGACTGTGCAAAAACTAAATTTGGGGCCCCCCTCAGGACTGGGCCCGGGACAACATCCCCAGTTCTTCCCCCCCTGTCAGCTGCCCTGAGTGTAAGTATGCTAAATGTAACCCAGTAATTATCTAATATATGCATGTGTGTGTTCAATAGTAAATTGTTGGGGCAAGCAAGGTGCTTAAGGTGTTTTTTAGCTTACTGTAGAAAGGATGATCAGGTTCATCATCATGTCCTATAACATATCTTGCCTATCTTTATGACCTAATTAATGACTGTCAATGCGTATCAAAAGTGCTTTGTGCTATTTCAAAGCCAAAATATAGTTGCAAGCAACGATGGGACGGGGAAGTATAGGAATACTTCCAATATGGGAAGTATAGGAAAATACACTTCAAATGGTAGCGACCATTACTTTCTAGCATGTACGGTTCAGGAAATATTACACTGTGACATCATTGTGAGTCATTGAACCATCGGTCGGCCATTTTGTCCGCCAACTTGCATTGTATCTTTTAGTCCATATCACCATTAAGGAAGGCATCTCTGAGATACGTGTATGTGAAATCTCAGGCCGATCTGACTTGTTGTTGATTTTAAGATTATTTTTTTAGGTGTGAGCCAATGTCCATGTATGGAAAAACTTTACCCACCTTTCAGAGTTAATATCACAGGCTGTGATGAACCCACATGGAAAAATCATGACTCATTCTTTGTAGTAGAACACTTTCCATCGTTAACAAATATTACTTTCTATGAAATATGACATTATAATTTCACCATGCATCATTTTGTTCACTGTTTTGTATTGTATCTCTTAGTCCATATCACCATTAAGAAAGGCATATATGAGACACCTGTATGCCAAACAATATTTTTGATTTTATGATGATTTTTATAGGTGTGGGTAAATGTTAATTTATAGGCAAAAGTGATCAAATGTTGAGAGTCAATGTCACAGGCTATGATAAACCCATATGGAAAAACCACCCCTCAATCTTTGTATTGGAATTTCCTCTTTCCATTGTTACCAACCATTGGTTTCTATCATGTTTGGTCCAGATAATATGACACTATGATGTCACCAATGTCAGTGAACCATCGGGTCAGCCATTTTGTCTGCCATTTTGCATTGTATTTCTTAGTGCTTATCACCCTATAGGGATGCCAGTATAAGAAATATGTATACTGAAAGCCAGGTCAATCTGACTTATTGTTGATTTTAAGATGATTTTTATAGGTGTGTGCAAATGTTAATTTTACTGACAAATTCGACCAAACTTTGAATCTTGATATCTCCGGTTGTGATAGACCCACAAAAACCCACCACCACTCATTTTTTACAACAGCACGTCCTCTTTCTAGTGTTACCAACCATTACTTTCTATCATGTATGGGTCAGCAGATATGACAATGTGAATTCTTTATGCATAAGTGAACCATTGGGTCGGCCATTTTGTCGGCCTTTTGCATTGTATTGCTTAGTGCTTATCACCCTAAAGGGATGCAAGTATAAGAAATATGTATACCAAAAGCCAGGTCAATTGGACTTATTGTTGATTTTAAGATAATTTTTATAGGTTTTGGCAAATTTTCACTGTACAGAAAAATCCAAGATGGCGGACTGGGATCTTGAGGCTTTTTTGTTCATCATGAGAAATAAGGTAGGTAAACAAAATTTCAGCATTGTAGGTCAAAAGTGGTGGATATGGTGGCATGTTGAAAATCACAAATTGAATCGTGTACTGTAGCGCCCCTGGTGGAGGAATCGGGGCGGGCCTAAGCGTGGTAGTTACGTGAAGGCTATAGTTTAAGGTGGCAAAAACATAGCATTTTTTACCAGGGAATTTTTGAGTTATTTAGCAGTTTCAAGGAAAAAAATAAAATAAATAATAATAATAACTAGAATAGGTACAATTTCTGGGGAAATTATGTGAAGTGTTCTTGTCGCCACTAGTAGCAAGTTTAGCATGATGCTAGCATGATAAACCTATTGCTCGAATAATGCTAGCATGGTTTCATAAAGAAAGTAACATGATTAACATGATTAACATGATGTTTTTAGCAAGATATTACTATGATGAACATGATGTTAGTACGTTTTTAGTAAGATATTAGCATGATTAGTATGATGCTAGCATGTTTTTAGTAAGATATTAGCATGATACTAGCATGTTTTAGTAAGACATTATTATGATTAACTTGATGCTAACATGATGCTAGCATGATAATTATGTTGCTAGCATGTTTTTAGTAAGATATTAGTATGATTATCATGATGCTAGTATGTTTTTAGGAAGATATTAACACAATAAACATGATGCTAGCATGATAAACATGTTGCTAGTATGATGCTAGTATGATAAATATGTTACTAACATGATGCTAACATGTTTTAGTAAGATATTAACATGATTAACATGATGCTAGCATGTTTTTAGTAAGATATTAACATGTTTAACATGATGCTAACATTATTTTAGGAAGGTATTAATATAATAAACATGATGCTAGCATGTTATTAGGCAGATATTAACATGATAAACATGATGCTAGTATGATGCTAGTATAATGCTAGCATGATAAACATGTTGCTAACATGTTTTTAGTAAGATATTAATATGATTAGCATGATGCTAGCATGTTTTTTGTAAGATATTAGCATGATTAACATGATGTTAACACAATAAACCTGTTGCTAACATTATGCTAACATGATAAACATGTTGTTTACATGATGTTTCCATGTTTTTAGTAAGATATTAGTAGGACAACCATGATGCTATCATGATGTTAGTATAATAAACATGTTGCTACCATGTTTTTAGTAAGATATTAATATGATTAGCATGATGCTAGCATGTTTTTAGTAAGATATTAACATAATTAGTATGATGCTAGCATGTTTTTAGTAAGATATTAGCATGATTAGCATGTTGCTAGCATGATGCTAACATGCCACTATTGCCATGATTGACATGATGCTAGCATGATTAATAGTGTGTGGTGTAACTGTTTCAAGTGTTTGGATTGGGCGGAGTAACAGGCTAGAGTGTTTGGAGTGGGCGGAGTAACTGGGAAGGGTGGGTGGAGTAACTGGTTGGAGGCGGCAGATTATATTGGTAAAGGGTTTTGAGTGGGTGGAGTAACTGGGTGGAGTGGGTAGAGTAAATGTGGGGAGTGGTTGGAGTGGGCAGAGTAACTGTTCGTATCACCAGAATGGGTGGAGTCAACGGCTGGACTGGGCGGAGTAACTGGCTGAGTATTTGGAGTGGGCGGATTAACCAATTAGAGTGGGCTGGAGTGTTTGGAGTGGGCGGAGTAACTGGGTGGAGTTAGAGGAATAACTGTGTGGATTGGTTGGAGTGGGCGGAGCAATCGATAAGAGTGGGCGGAAAACCGGGTGGAGTGGGAAGAATAACTGTGTGGATTGGTTGGAGTGGGCGGAGCAATCGATTGGAGAGGGCGGAGTAAGTGGGTGGAGTGGGAGGAGTAACTGTGTGAATTGGTTGGAGTGGGCGGAGCAATAGATTGGAGAGGGCGGAGTAAGTGGGTGGAGTGGGAGGAGTAACTGTGTGGATTAATTAGAGTGGGCGGAGTAATTAATTGGAGAGGGAAGAGTAACTGGGTGGAGTGGGCAGAGCATTTGTGTGGATTGGTTGGAGTGGGCGGAGTAATCGATTGGAGGGGGCGGAGTAATTGAATGGATTGGGAGGAGTAACTGTGTGAAGTGGTTGGAATTGGCAGAGTAACTGGTTCGAATGGGCAGAGTGGGTGGAGATAGTGGGTGGACTGGGCAGATTAACTAGCCTCAGTCAAAAGGTTACAATTACTGTCTATGGAGAACTTCACTTTGAAACCAACCAATCACCAGTCATGTTGTAAAAACTATTAATGTTATGGCTTAAATAATTACATGTTTAGTGACAGCGGGTGGAGCTGAACATTTTGAAATTAGATATTTACATGTGGACTTAAAACTGTAGGAATGGCAGCAGTCTAAAAAGTGTGTGAATGTAGCTGCTCTAACCTAAATTCCGGAAAAATCCAGTTGCTACACAAACTGGCAGATTACAGAGAATGTATCCGTGGCAACCTTTTGTATTGGAGTTCAGTTGAGAAGCTGTAGCTTTATTCACACGGCTCTAGTTTAAAAACTATACATCCCACAGCTTAGAAACTTATATCTTTGGAATCCCAAGAACCAGGCCGACATTTGTTTATAATAATTTTTGATATATATATTTTGATATATAATATGTCTATGAAACCCTAAAACTGTAGACACAGTGACAAGTTAGAAAGTACCTTTATTTCTAAAGTGATTTAAGTGGAGATACAATGAATGTCTATGGAGAATATACATTCCAAACAAATGGTCATAGTGTAAAAACTATTATGCTTATGGCTTAGATTTTGACATTGTTAGTGACAGCAGAAATAGATGAATGTTTTGATGTAACATTTGTGTATGTACATCACTGTAGGAATGATGACAGTTTAGAAAGTGACATGATTTGGCAGTTGGTACCAGCTCACTCTAACACCACAGAGTACCATTCTTTGCACCTGCACTACATAGTGACAGAGAGCAGTTAAGAAGAAACTGATCATTTTAAGATGAGTAGTGAAGGTATAGCTGTCTTCACACGGCTCTAGTTTAAAAACTATACATCCCACAGCTTAGAAACTCATATCGTTGAAATCCTAAGAACCATGTTTGATATATAACATGTGCATGAAACCCTAAAACTGTAGACACAGTGACAGACTGCCTCTACTCTAGCTCCACTCTAGCTAGTCCATTCATTCCTATGGGACGATTTTTTCGTTACAAAATTGGAATTATCCGAACTACCGTTTTATGAAACCTTCCACAAAACGGTACGAATGTGAACGGGAACGAGCCGCACGTTTTGGCACTAGATTTTGTGTGTAGCATAAAAACTCTGGGAGCAGTGTCACTCTGAAGATTTTCTCCATTCATTCCTATGGGACTGATTTAAACGTTATTATTTTGAAAACTATTTTTCGAAAACTTTTTACGAAATGACAGGAATGGTAAGGGGAACAAGCCGCACGTTTCGGTACCTTACTTGATTTTGTAGCATAAAAACTCTGGGAGCAAAAGCGCACTGAAAATGTGGCCAATTCATTCCCTATGGGATTTTTTCGCCACGAAAACGGTAATATTTCGCGAATCGTTTTACGAAACCTTCCACAAAACAATTCCAACGCGATCGGGATCGAGCCGCACGTTTTGGTACATTACTCTATGTATCGATTTTTGAAGCTCTGGGAGGA
>JACXGM010039383.1:0-10596 GCA_016801145.1 Umbra pygmaea
CTCTTTAACACCTCCCTCTCTTTTACACCTCCCTCTCTTTTACACCACCCTCACTTTAACACCTCCCTCTCTTTAGCACCTCCATTTCAATAATTATAATGATAATAATAATAAATCTTTATTTATATAGCACCTTTCATACAAGGAATGCAGCTCAAAGTGCAAAGTCTTTCTCCTTCTCCATACCTCCCTCAATCCTTTACATCTCTCCACCTCATACCTCCCTTCATCTTTCTACTACCTCTGTCTCTCCTCCTCCACCCCACCACTTCCTCTTCTCTCCATCTGTTCACCACCTCCTCATCCTGTATATATGCACTACCAGCCTGTAGGGGCAGTGGAAGAGGAGTGCCTGCCCTCTGTCTGAACCCCAGACTGGGTGACTAATGTGGGCCTAATGGCAGACTCTCTAGGGCCTAATTCAAACACATTGCCCTGGTGTGTTGTGGCTGAGGCTGGCAGTGTATGAGGGCTCTAGTAGAGGTGGATTTAAAGGCAGCAGGGAGACAAATTACACTGAGGACCGGGACATAATGGAGAATCTGGCACTGACCAGATCCATTCATTACTCTATCAGGATATAAATCTAAAAAAGGAGCCAGCAACACAGCAGGAGGGAGTTATTAAATACACACAAGCAAGCATTCATAGATGCAAACACATCTAGCACACGAAAAACACACATGAACTATTTCTTCTACATGTTTTCATGGCAGTACGTGGGTAACCGTATGTAATAGAAATTTAGCCGGATTACATTTACAGATTTACGATACAGCCTTTCAAATGAGAGCCTTCGTACATATTGATGGCCGTTCTATTGGAACATTTCCAAAAATAGACCAATCGGTTACAATTGAAAGTACTTGGTGAACGTTTAGTTCAGACATAACATGCTAGGTTATTGATGTTAAGGTTAGGGTAAGGTGAGGTTAAGGTTAGAGATAGGTGAATTTAAACTGACTGTTTTTACGTTTTGTAAACGTCCAAGCTTTTATGTCTCTATTGCTCCAGAAACGTACAGTCATGACACGAGTATTGGTCTCCATAAAGTTTGCTGCTTCAGTGTTCTTAGATCTTTTTGTCAATAGTTACTATGGTTACTGAAGTATAATTACAAGCATTCCATAAGTGTCAAAGGCTTTTATTGACAATTACATGAAGTTTATGCAGAGTCAATATTTGCAGTGTTGACCCTTCTTTGAAAAGACCTTTGCATTCTGCCCTGGCATGCTGTCAATTAACTTCTGGGCCACATCCTGACATTCATGGAGAGAAGTGGCTTATTTGCTGCCCTTCTTATAGCCAGGCCTTCCTCCAAATGTCTTCATTCCTGAGCAAGCTCTCTACTGGTGGTGCTCCGATCCCACAGCTGAATTAACTTTAGGAGATGGTCCTGGTGCTTGCTGGACTTTTTTGGGCACCCTGATGCCTTCTTCACAACAATTGAACCTCTCTTCTTGAAGTTCTTGTTTATCCGATAAATGGTTGATTTAGGTGCAATCTTACCAGCAGCAATATCCTTGTCTGTGCAAAGCAATAATGTAACCATGGCTGACAGAGGAAGAACAATGATTTCAAGCACTGCCCTCATATTAAAGCTTCCAGTCTGTTATTCTAACCCAATCAGCATGACAGAGTGATCTCCAGCCTTGTCCTCATCAACACTCTCACCTGTGTTAACGAGACAATCACTGACATGATGGCAGCTGGTCCTTTTGTGGCAGGGCTGAAATGCAGTGAAATGTTTTATTTTGGAATTCAGTTCATTTTCATTGTAATTCATCTGATCGCTCTTTATGCCATTCTGGAGTAAATGCTCATTTCCATCATCAACACTGAGGCAGCAGACTTTGTGAAAATTTGAATTTTTTGCATTCTCAAAACCTTTGAAATGACAAGTTTCTTGTTTAATATGATTTTTTTTATTTCGCCATGACAACAGCTTGCTATCTTAATGGCCCTGGAATAACTTCAACTCATTGGAGTACCTTTTAGTATGAAATTTAATTATATTCCTGTTATGTTTAATATTTTATACTTCTGCTAAACGTTTTACACAGTTAAACCTCCAAGTTGTAATTTCTTATGACCGTGTGTATTCCATTTTTTAACATTATTATGACACATGATGGACACAGCCCTCCACACTTATTGGACGCTACATCACAGTCTTTAATGAAGTGTTGATAAATCCCGTTAATTCCTGTTGGAACCTGAAGACAATGCCTGGAATGAGAAGCAACTGCTCAGACATTCTGGAAATGGTCACATAGGATTTTTCTCATGAATGGTGTTGTTTTTTATGTTTGTTTTATACATCCACTGACATAATCAAAGTGTGTAAACCAAGAAATGTCTACTCTTTTTAGCTGTTCAACATTGATTTGTAAGACAAAGAGACAGAGATAGTGGATATACAGTAACTCAACCTGGTGTCCAACTTGTAAAGGCAATTTCAGATTGAGCTGACGTGAAGCGTGTACTGTGAATGCTGTTTTTTTTCAAAGCACAAAAACATTACCTGCAGTTGGGATTAAATCCAAAGACACAGAGACACAGAGACACAGAGACACAGAGACACAGAGACACAGACACACAGAGACACAGGGTCACAGAGACACAGAGACACAGAGACACAGGGTCACAGAATCACAGACACACAGACACACAGACAAACAGAGACATACAGAGATACAGAGATACACAGAGACACAGACACACACAGACACACACAGACACACACAGACACACACAGACAGAGAGACACACAGAGAAACAGACACACAGAAACACACAGACACACAGCGACACAGACACACACAGACACACATAGAGACACACAGACACACACAGACACAGACACACACAGACACACAGACACACAGAGACATACAGATACACAGAGACACAGAGACACAGACACACAGACACACAGAGACACACAGACACAGAGACACACAGAGACACAGAGACACACAGACACAGAGACACACAGATACACAGAGACACACAGATCTCCTGCCACAATCTGAGGGTTAACCAATGAATGTATATTTTAATTTCTATGTTAATTATTATTATTATTATTAGAATTATTATTTTAATTGATACTGTATTTACTACTGATGTGGTAGTAATGTAGATGTTCATTTGTTAAAATGATCTTATATTATTTTCATTCGTAGTGTCTGTCTACAGTACCATTCACCTGACTGTTTATTTATGTATACTTTGACAACGTAAGTAACAACTTTCCATGTCAATAAATTGTTTTGAATTGAATTGACACACAGAAACACAGACACACAGAAACACAGACCCACAGAAACACAGAGGCACAGACCCACAGAAACACAGAGGCACAGACACACAGACACATAGAGACACAGAGACAGAGACATAGACACACAGAGACACAGAGACACACAGACACAAAGACACACAGACACATACACACAGAGACACACAGACACATAGAGACAGAGACATAGACACACAGAGACACAGACACACAGAGACTAATACACACAGAGACTAATACACACAGACCATTCCACTTGCCAAATGTTCTTGTAACCCAACAAGTTTAAGAGCACAATCTCCCAACACAACACATTTTTCTCCCCTGTGACAGAAGTTAGGTCATTTAAGCATAATGTGTGAACGGCTGTTCAGATGACGGCAGGATAGCAGTCTGTGTTTGCGTGTGTGTGTTGTGTAATTGTGATATGGTGGCTAGGGTGCCTGGTTAATGAATAGTTTGTTGATGCACTTTGTCATAACCCAGGATCTACTTCAGCCCCATTAGGCCATTAGTTACACAGCAGACATCTACACATTGGCCTGCCATGATATGCAATCTTACCAAACCTAAACACATTATTCACAGTGTGATAGAACAACTGTGAAGCTGGCATTCTTTATTGGAAATAGTGTCTGTTCTATTATTGAAGGCTGTGTGTGTCTGTGGGTGTTTCATGTTGGTGATTTGTTGGTGTGTGTGTTGGCATGTTTCCTTGTTTATAGTATTGGCGCTTCACCATAGCAGCATGTGACTGGAGACTCTCATTTACATTTTGGTTATTGAGCACCTAAGAAGAAAGGAGGACAAGAGAAATCAGAAATTATTCCTGCTGTCTATTCTTTACTCAGGACCATGGAGAATTTATCAAGTGTAATTGGGAAGGAAGAAGGAAAATGTTGCGTGCCAAATAGAAAACTAGTCCTTAGTGTGCCACTTTTGAAGAGAGCACTGCAGGTCCTGGTGTAAAGTAGGAAGCTGTACAGAGAACCGGGTGCAATTAGGGCCGTCTTGTTTTCCATTATTTAAAGGAACTAGCCCTCCCTTTCCCCGTTCCTTTATTCAGAGACGAAGCGAGAATGAGATGATGAGTCCTATTGTATGATCTCTAACAGATATTGACCTTTGAATGTCCATTATTTATGTATTTATTCCTTTTAGATTTCCTTGTCTTACATCAGTGTGGCTGCTAAGTATGGATGGATGTGATAGACGGCCAACTCCTAATCACAACACACTATCTGCCTGTTTTTCCATCAGTCATGGCTCCCTTTTACTCTTTCTCTCCTTCCAGAGTGTTTTCCTTCCAGAGCAATCGCTCTGTCTGTGTCTGATCTGCTGAAACTGGGTTGATGAGTTTGGGTTATGGAGGGTAGAGGGAGGGTGGTGAGGGAAACTGTGTAGAGGTGAGTCTCATTTGTCTTTACGATGTACGACCTTCTCATGCTGTGGCTTTTCACTACTGGTTATGTACATTTTAGAGTGAGGAGCCTTTCTCTAATTAGAGTTTGTAATTATTTTCTGGAAAATGTCAAATATGACACAAAGTTAAGGCTTTTGCATTCTCGGAACTGGCTTGGTGTCAAATTTGTGAGCATTTTGCAACAAAGCTACAGCATTTCTGTTAGCACCACACATTCAGAACAACAAGTGTAGGATGAATGCAAATAAAACAACATATTCAACCGAAGAGTAAGAGTGAGTATCCATTTAACCAGAGTGTAGATTACCTTCCAAAATCCAGTGTTTAATGCAGGCTTCAGAAAATTGGTCACAGTGCCCCTGGGCTCATCCTATGAAAAACTGGGTTCCCAAAAGATTTTCTGTCTGTTGCCATAGGAACCTTATAGGTTCAAATAGAACCCATAGACAACCAAACAATTTTTAGTTTTAAGTAGAACCCTTTTGGGTTCCATGTTGCATCCTCTGTGGAACATACATACCAAATTTCGTGCAGATCGGACACACAGTCTAGGAGGAGTTAGAAAATGTAGGTTTACGATAAATTGCAATTTTTCACGCATAAAAGTACTGGCGGAAATGGGCGTGGCCTATGTCAGAAGATTCAGCTGAACTCAGGGAATTCAGCTGAATCTTCGAAATCAAACCAAAAATGTAAGGGTTCTTGCATGACGACGGCTGAAGAAATCTTTTATACCACAGTTTCTTTCCTAAGAGTGCTGTGTTAGAAATAATGCTGAAGCTACACCAATTAAAGCAAATAAAGGTTTAATTGGTATGGGCTTGACAGCTCTATAAAGCTCTAAGCTCTTTGACAGGTCCACCTTTAAACCTGTCAGCAACGTCTATGTGGTTTAATCCAGCCCATTGAGGCAAACCAGAGAGGAGTAAAGTAACTGGCAGAGTCATCAGCCTTAGTCCCAGAGCCACTAACTCTAACCCCTCTATGTTCCGTTGGTGATGTCGTTTTGATTAAAAACATGGTTTTTATGTTCAGTCCCAGCCATTAGATTATTTCTTATTCATGTTTTCATGTATATTTTGATTTGGAACAAGCTGATTATCTTCAGTGTTGTGGTAGAGGAGCAGGTTAATGTGACCCGTGAAGGACACTCATCAACACACATGAAAACTGACAAATGTGTGTAGCACACACACTAACACAGAGTTGTACACACACACTCAAACACATACACACACAGTTCCATGTTTGATGCAGACTCCTTGGAGAGTAGATGTTCTACCCCATGGTTGGTTTCCCCCATTTACTCCCTCTCCAAACGCCCACTCACCCTTCTACCTGATAACCATTGGTAAAACCACTAATTGCCTCTCATTAATACCGTGTCACTTTGAGTAATTGGACCAATGCTTATAGGAAATTGAATACAGCAAACACCATATCGTTAATAGTCTCCACCCAAATGCGGTGTCACTGGGATAGGAAGTGCATAATGTTCTGCCTACCTACTCTACGTTTCATGGTGTTCTCTTAATGTTTGCTACCAGGATATAATCTACGTATATTGCTAGTGGACGTTAGAATAAAGAAGAAGAATGTACCTGTTTGTATATGGCTGGTTCCTAGCTGTCTACAACTGTGTCATCTTACCTTTAAAACAACAACTACTTTACATTTTAATAATGTATTTTATCCAACGCATCGTCTAGATTGCATACATTTTCATTTTTTGTACCCTGAGGGAAATGAACCAATACTTTACTTTGTAAGCTCAACGCATCTGAAAGATAAGACTTGAATTAGCATTGAATTAGCATTTCCTCTTCTACCTTCATGAAAATTAGCCAGAGATGACAGAGGCGCTAAATGTAGTAATTTCAGAAAATGAGCACTGAAGCTCGGCCCCCTGGGAGATAATGACTGTGAATCATAGGAATCAGTGGTGGTTTGTGATCTCTTGGCTCTCCGCATCGTCCATTCTGCTTCAATGGCACTAAGAAAAGCCCCATTAGCTTTGAAGAATGTGTTGATACCCAAAATGCTAGCCCCTTCAAGGATGTTTTAACTAGACAGTGAATGCTGGCTGCAGTTATTTTGGTTAAAATTAGTTTTTGAGGAAATGGAGAAATTATATTTTTCTGACAAAATCAGGGGAGCACTATGAAAAATGTACTTCCGTCTTCAGTTTAAGCTACCATTTTATTTTGTTAGCGTATGTCTGTGTTCTAACAGAATTTTCCATACAGTTCTACAGTCATTTTCACTGCCCGGCACTCACGTTTACCCATTGTCCTGATTTATGAAACCATCATCTTTCCCAATCTGGTTTGCTATAAAGTGTCATGACACTGTTATTATTTACGTTAGACGTTTCAAATACCAGTCTTCCCCAGTCGGATGAGATGAGAAGCATTCTCAATCACCTGCCATACGAACATTGAGTAAATTAGGTTTGGAGATTGTTTGGCATTCACCAGCTGAGCTTTCCCTGTCATCACCATAGAAATAGACTCTAGTTCTATGTTCGTTGCATATTGGATTTCCATTATTAGAAAAGCCAAAGCCAAACTTCAATTGAATACAATTGAATCTGAGTGAGCAAAGATCAACTTGGTTGTTGTACGTTTGCTGATGTGTGTTGAGGACGGTTTACTTCTCAAGTGGCCTAATCTCTGTGTTTTGTGAAAGCCCTCCCTGTTCCCATGGCGATACGTTGGTAACCGTGCGTAATGAAGATTTTGCCGCATTACGTAGACAGTCTGACGGATATGGCCATTCAAATGTGGACTTTCATATGTATTGACTGGCCGGTACAACATTTCCAAGAATTGATCAATCGGTTACCATTTAAAGTACTTGGGGAATGTTTTGTTTAGGCATAACATGCTAGGTTATTAAGATTAAGGTTAGGGTTAAGGTAAGGTTAAGGTTAAGTTTAGGATAAGGTTAAGGTAAACATACTTTTTCATGTTTTGTAAACAGACAAGGCTTTACATTTTCGTGGCTCTGGAAACGTAAAGAGATGTGTACGATTTTCTTGTTTTTTACGATTATTTTAAGTATCGCCATGAGAACAGCCTGGAAAGACAGTACACTTCATGAGATAAGGGTGGAAAGACAGTACGCTTCATGAGAATAGGGTGGAAAGACAGTACGCTTCATGAGAATAGGGTGGAAAGACAGTACACTTCATGAGAATAGGGTGCCATTTAGGAGACGAGGGTGTTGTTTTCAGGAGAGGCTGAGCTGGTGGCCTGCTGAATAGAATGGCCCGTTCTCCAGAGGAAACGGCTTTGCTTTCTCATTGTGATCTAGTCTGTTGTCACTGCTGACAGGAAGGATGCTACAGTGACAACCTGCCATGAAACAAGGACTCTACAACCGCTGTGCCACTTAGTGTTGATATAATGCAGGTTTATTCTCTGTGTGCTTTACGTTTCTATATTGGTTGGCATTCGGGTGTATATTTCTGCGTGTGTATTTGTGTGATTTTTTGTGTCTCTTTATGTTGGTGTTTTGTTTGTATTTTTGTGCATGTCTGTATATTTCAGTGTGTGCATTTCAGCGTGGTTCTTTGTGTATTTCTGTATGTGTCTTTGTGTGCGGTTGTGTATTTGTTTCCATTAGCTCACATAGAAATGCTATCTTTCAGCCGTAGCTGCCGAGGCAGAGTGCATTCTATCCAGGTCTTATCTGAATGAGCCTTTTACTATCAACAAGAGGCAACACGTTTTAGTCAGGTTTCTGGCTGATAATTTTAACTGTCAGTGTGAGAATATTGACGAGGTTTGAACTAAAGTTTTTAACAGAGATATTTCTGTTTATATTCAATCATTTTCTCCACTTGGCTCTCAATGTCATCACATGTGAATTTATACTCTATAACAGTGGATCATTATCTATACTGTCATAGACTGGTAGAATATCCTGGGGGAAAATGGGTCTAGTCAAGGCTTTATTTAGAGTTTTAAGGTTAACATTGAGTAGGCAGTGCTTAATAAATTCATTTCATTCATAAGTTCATTTTGGCTTATTTTCAATATTGCTATATATATATATATATATATACATAGCCAAGTTTCAGTACATTACCAATATGTTGTGTGACCTTTGTAGAGTAGTGTTTGAGTAGACAAAAGGTCTTGCTGTTAAGTGTGTCTATGGGGGCATTGCTTTATTGACATCTATAACCTTTACCTTAAGAGAACTATAACAGCAATATGTTTTTGTGTGAAATCTTCCTTTACTGTACATCCATTTATCAAGCATTCTGTGCAGTCTGTTCTAATGGTGATATGTAAAAAAATGTACAAAACAAAAATGTGTACACACGTGTAGAGTCAGGGAAATGTAATGCTGGATTCACACCAGGCACGGCAAACTGGTTGCATTGCGGCGGAAGTCCATTCATTTCAATAGGAAGCAATGAGCACTGCTGCTTCAAATCTACCAGATCTGCCAAAATGTGGATGCGGTGCGGCGGGTGTGCCAGAAGTTGATTTACTAATATGTCGCTTTCACCTATTGGTTTATGGGACTGCAAGTAAAGCTTTGACAGCTCAGTAGATAGATTTTGTCACAGAAACTATTGTCAATGAATACTAAACTGTAAAGGTCCTGCCAGTCACCTTACTGGAGGAGGACAGTGGTATCCAACGTTGTCCACCATCTTGAAGATGCGGAAGATTGATTACAATGTTGATTGCGGTGTACAAGAGTGTCTGCATTCAGATGCCGTAGCGTAATTTTTTGCCGTGCCTGGTGTGAATTCAGCATATGTCTCACTATATAATGCAGTAAAATTTCCATTAGGTATGGTTACCCATGTATCGCTATGAGAATGCATTGTTCTGTGAGTCAATGTGTTTCAGGTTTAACATAATATTTCTGAAAAAAGCTTCAATCTAAAACATATTACTGTCACCTATCCATTCATATGTATAACAGTCCCACGGATATGGGATGAAATGCACACACAGGCTTCAGAAAATGTCTGTAATACATCATAATTAAGGGCACATCTTTAGTTTTTAAATCTATTTTGTGGCTAAAACTGTATACATTTATGATATGCACCCATAATTGTTTTAAGAATAAAATAACTTGTGTATATTCCTCCATTTTCTTCCAAAATATTGAGAAAGTGGATAATATTACTACTTTTGACTTTGAAACTTCTATACTTCCAATCTACCAATTTAAATTACAAACAATTATTATTCATAGCTTTTATGTGAGAGCATTTTGTGTAAATAGTTTTTACCATGTAGAACTGACATCACTTTTTAAACATAGTATCCCTAAAGTAACCACCTGTAGTTGTTGTTTTGACTTACATCTTCCCCAAAATGAAAAACCAAATAAATTGTATTTAAATCTGGAGATTTACTTTTTAATGAATGAAAGCATGAAAATGAAATCATCCCTATTTGCTAAGGCATTATGTTGCATATCATTATGCTGCTTTATAATCAAATGCTATTTAGTGAGTTCCGAAGCAGGTGTTTTTGTATTTCAATGGAAGCAGTTATTTTTTTGGTATTTAAGATATTACTGTATGTTTCTGTACACTTCAGATATTACCGTATGTTTCTGTACACCTAAGATGTTACTGTATGTTTCTGTACACTTCAGATATTACTGTTAAGTTTCTGTACACTTAAGATGTTACTGTATGTTTCTGTACACTTCAGATATTACTGTATGTTTCTGTACACTTCAGATGTTACTGTATGTTTCTGTACACTTCAGATATTACTATATGTTTCTGTACACTTCAGATGTTACTGTATGTTTCTGTACACTTCAGATATTACTGTATGTTTCTGTACACTTCAGATGTTACTGTATGTTTCTGTACACTTCAGAT
>JACXGM010039384.1:0-10596 GCA_016801145.1 Umbra pygmaea
AAATCAGAGTTTGTGTTGCCTAAATAAGATAGTCTTGCCAGGCGAACGTGTTTGGCCCCTGCTAGAACCATGCCTGAACCAATGGGCCGCTGATCTACATGCTAAATGGGCTGTATCTGTCAGAAAAAAAACCTAGCCTATACATGATATCTTTGACCAAAATATTTTGGGCCAGCAGCCCAGTGTCAATAAAAAAAAATGGGCCGCCGATCTAGTTCATGGGCCGGACAAAAAAAATAAAAAAAATAAAAATAAAAATATTATATATATTTTTTTTGTTGGCAATTGGGTCGGCCCAAAATTCGCGGCGGCCCACCGGGAAAGTGCCCGGTATGCCAGATGGCCAGTCCGCCCCTGCTCTCGATTGTGCTTCATTGGTGAGCTAATTATGATAAATTAAACTCTATTTCAGGCTACACCGCAAATGCAGTTGGTTAATATTATTATAACATTAACTAGCTGACTAGAAAAGGGAGCTTGTTGTCACTAACGTTCAGTGGCTTAAATGCCAGAGAATGCAGGAAATTACATCCAGTTATTTATCTGACAATATCCTGAATTTTACTTGTAATATGGGTTTATGGGAAAAGGTAGAGGCGACTTGCAACTTCGTGTCTGAAAGTGGTAACCTAATCAACACCACGGCTTGTTGAGTCAGTGGCATGAATCTACCATGCGTGAACTAAATTAACCTCAAAAACATGAAGTTCAGTACTGTTTTCCGAGCTCACTCACTTAGGGCTTGTAGTCGAGAAGGGTTGCTGTCTTGACGGCGCTTTAAAAACTGGCGGATATCCATTTTTAAAATACAGAGACGCGATAGTGTAGTCTGGGTGCGGGGTGCTGTGTCATGACGACATCTTCTCATTCTCAAAACCGCAATGCAGCGCAATATGGATAGACTTCGTTTTAGGTTTACAAACCTATGAAACTAATAACAAAAAATATTAAACTAAAATGTCATACGCTTTATTTAGAATGGCTTAGGAAAAATAGGCTATTTAGAGGTGGATAAACGCAATTTAGAGGTGGATAAACGCACTTTGGAGGTGGGTAAACGCTATTTCCGAATTTTGGGAGGTGCGTAAACGGCGTTTACGTGCGTTTAGCCTCCACTACATCACTGGCCCTATGCATAGGCAGTCCTGATGGCCCCCCATGTTCCTCAACCCCAATATATTCCAGACTTTTCAAGGGCCCTCTCTCCCCTTTGGGCCCTGGTAATCAGTACTGGTTTTACCCCCAGTCCGACGCCCCTGGCCACAGGTAATCTGCCTCCGATAGCTCACACACATCTTCCTCTGCTTTGCCCACAACAACCTTCCAACTAAACGCGTGCTAAATACAAGCGGGTGATTGATGCGTAGTCACCTCTCGCGAAGCAGCCTCTCCAATCTTTTGCGAGACCTGCGAACAAGTCATAATAACTTTCCATTTGACAGTAGCGGAATGCCACTGAATGTAGCGAAGTAAAAGTACAGTTTTTTCACTTGAAATTTACATGAGTAAGAGTAAAAGTACCCATCTGTAAATGTACTCTAAAAAGTACAAGTTACCGATAAAATGTACTCAAGTAAATGTAACAAAGTAAATGTAATTTGTTACTACCCACCTCTGCATGCTAGCAAGACACAGGTTAACTATATTTGTCTTTGGCTAATTAATCAGCAGTATCGTGGCACTGGTAGTTTAATCTTTTATTCATCGCCACTCACCTCAACACATGCTAAGAAAAACACTGCTGGGAGGGGCCGCTGCTGCTGCTGCCTGCAGGTGTGATATGTGCCGATGTGCGCTGCTACACAGAGATGCGGGGGGGGAGAGAGTGAGAGAGGGTGCGCTTCAGAAGTCCTGACCTGATATTTAGATACACTATTCAATAAAAATATTTTTTTGACAGGGAAGTTTTGCGCAAACAGGAATATATATTATTTTTTCAAAAATAAAAAAGCACCTCAGAAAAAAAGGGCACTTTCTCTCCAGGAATAAAAAGGGCAGGTGCTCAAGCCCCCTTTGATGTCTATAGCCGCTTTCCGACCAAGAAGTTACAGGAACGTAGTTATAGGAACAGTCCACTTCTAAACAGTTCTACTAACTACTCTCCACCAAAACCGGTTTTGCTCTTTGCATTTGCACTTGTCAAGTGGCCATAGGAACTGGTAGGAGGTATAAAGGAGTGACGCAAGCACCGCAACAGGCTTTTATAGCGTTGTCACTAAACTTTAGTGTAGCGCTACATACAACATTTCACAGTATAGTGTTTGTAACACTGGGTGTATGATTGGAGATAAGTGTCTAAATCATCTTATGTATGCGGATGATCTGGTTGTTTTCAGCCCAAGTAGTGCTGGGTTCCTATCGCAGCTTGCTGTTCTTTCAGATTACAGGGCTGAGAACGACATCCAATTCAATTTTATAAAATAATGTTGTGTTGATAATGTCCTAATAACGGAGTTCGAACCGCAGCGTTTAAAAACTAGACTGGAGTCATAGAAATTGAGTAGCTACTTAACAAAGAAACACAAAAGACGAAGGCTTCAGCATAATATGTAGCATTATATGCAACAGACAAACGAAGCGACCGGCGTAATTTATAAATTGGACCAATCAATGTGGACCTAGGAAAAGGGAAAATGGAAAGACCCTGCTCTGGAGTAGGAGCTAAAAAGGTTATAGGAACGGCGGTGCAAGGAACTAAATAATCGGAACACAAGAAAAACAGGGTTATAGGAACGTTATGTTCTAGGAACTGCAAAAATCCCTGCGGTCGGTAAGCGGCTTATGTGGGCACGTGCCTGCTGGTAATGATGCCAGCAGTCCCTTAACATTTGAAATGACACCTGCAGTTTGTCCTTTTTCCATTTGCGCTCAGCTCTACGGCACTGGTGTCTGACAGCACGAGTCATGTCATTTAGCCAGGGCTCAGATTTAGTTTTAAGTTGCCTGGTTTTTAATGGAGCCACAGTGTAAATAACTGTTTGGCAGGTGTTATGAAACCATGAGTTGAGTTCCTCTGTATTGTCACTTACAGACTCCGGAGTGGCACATTTCTGATTGAAAACAGTAGAGAATTGAACAGCAGTGGAAGGGTTAATGATGCGCCAGTGCCAAGCAGGAGCGCAAGGTTTAACTGTATTATAGTCAAGATCAGTCTCAAAAAGCACAGGCATATGGTCAGAAAACACAGCATCACAGATCTCCAGGTTAAGAACAGGCAAACCATAAGATAGCACAAGATCAAGTGTGTGTCCATGTTATTGTGTAGGAACAGACACAGACTGCACATTAAGAGTCAATGAGGTTAAGAAAGTCCTTTGTCAATGGACGATCAAGACAACACACGTGAACATTTAAATCCCCAACAAAAAGAATATGGTCGTATTTAGGCATAATTTCAGCCAAGAACACAGAAAAGTTATTTATAAAATCCTTATTATATTTGGGGAGAAGATAGACCACTGCACATAACACTGTGTGAGAGCAACCCAGCTCAAACACACTCAGTTCAAAGCAGGTAGACAAGGATGAGTGATATCTGTTTACATTTATAGGCACTCTTATAAAGAGTTATTATTCCTCCCCCTCAGCCTGACGTCCGCGGGAACTAAAATAGCAGCAGTCATGGGGTAAAAGCTCAGAAAGAGCGCTATACTCACAGACCTTCAGCCATGTCTCTGTTACACAGAGAAAATCTAATCCTCTAGAGGTGAAGAAATCCTTTAGGATAAACGTTTTGTTCGCTATTGATCTAGCATTTACCAGGGAAATCCTGGCAGAAGCCAGCAGGTCGGCGGCGCTGGCTGCCGAGGGGCCCGACTCAGAGGGTGCAGGTTTTAGAGATTGACATTGACAGGGCAGCTAGGCTGGGATCTCCGATATAAACAGAGGCAAATTTTGATGTCCACCCTCATCAAACTTTACTATGTCTTTACAAGAAAGTCTAAGATCCAGCAGTGTTTGTCGATCGTACACTAATAGAGAATAGACATTTTGAACCACAAGTGACACTAATAGTACAAACACACACAGTGTCAGCAGAGACAGATGGCAAGCCACACACAGACGCCATCTCCAAAACACTGGCGCCATCTCACCTATGACACATATGTGGTGAAGGCACAAAGCAGCAATATTTTATATATATATATATATATAACATCTCAGAAGCTTTACTCCTAACACACGCCACAAGTAACAGGGATGAATCCACAATCACACACAAAGACTAACATTCAGAGGGAAACATATATATACACAAACACTTAATTGGAGACAGGGATCAGCTGGTGATAATGAGGTACATACACATGACATTTAAACAGAGAGACACACTACTGCAATGAATAAAAGGATATTGTCCAGTACGACCACCGGGTGGAGTCAACCCACCATATGGCTCAGTTCATCATTCCTGATACATTACAGCAGGCCACACCAAGCTCTTTCAACCATGCCTTTGTGAATCCTTCTTTGTGGATATGGGTACAGTCATGCTGGAACAGGAAAGGGCCCAAACTGCTGCCACAAAGTTCGGATATCCAAAAATGGCTAAAATGTCTTCGTATCCTGTAGCATTAGGATTACACTTCACCGGAACTAAGGGGCTTAGCCCAAAACCTGAAAAACAGCCCCAGACCATTATTCCTATTCCAACAATAGTAGGGGTGTCCACATACATTTGGTCATATAGTGTACAATAATCATTAATAAAGAAAATGCTACAAATGGCAGTATGTTGCGATGCACATGCCAAAAAGTTGAAGTAAATAAACATTATTTGGCACGTAAGCAAAAACATCACAACATGTCTCCATGACATTGTGATGAATCTTCAGAGATACTTTTAGTTCAATAATGCCACAACAAGTGAACAACAAAACAGACTGCAACTTTAAATGTTTTCAGATCAGAGACCTGTCATAATGAATTTATCTTCTCTTTCTTTGACCAGCATACAAATGATGCAAAAACAATTTCTTGTGATATTCTAACACATTTCGAAGAGAAATAATAGATTTTCATTCATTATTGTGCTCATACCGGATGGAATTCTGTTAATCAATATCAATTCAAAGTTTTAGGCTATGGTTTTGTGTGTAACGATATTTCTGGTGAACTTGGCTTCTCTGTCTTTGCCCGCAACCTCCAGCATGAGGCAGCGCTGCCCAAAATTTTGGATAGATATAGTCAGATTATTAACTTTGCCACATCGCTATTCAGCGACTCCTTGTGTGTAGATCAGTTGCCTTTAAGTTCATTTGCGTATGTATTTTGGTGAGTGTAATCATCCCATACATGATCTGACTAAGGGCTTCCATGTTGGATAAACAGTGTAGAAAGAATTGTTCGGCTTGACATGTGGCTGGGTGAACCATGTGAGCGCCATTCACCATCCCGCATGTGGTGTGTTGCGGACTTACCGACAAGGCAGAGTTTGTAAGCAATTGGACGAGACCAATTTGAGTCTGGAAATAATAACACACACAAAAAAAAGAAATATTCTGGTAAGTAAATGTTGTGAAAAACTATCCTTCCAACAAAACTGCAAATATGAACATGTTTATGTACAGTATCTACACACACTCACTGACCACTTCATTGATTACACCTGTTTAACTGCTTGTTAATGCAAATATCTAATCAGCGAATCACGTGGCAGCAAATCAATGCATGTAGGCATGTAGACATGATCAAGATGTTCTGCTGAAGTTTAAACCAAGCCTCAGAATGGGGAAGAAAGGAGATTTAAGTGACTGAATATAGCATGGTTGTTGGTGCCAAATGGGCTGGTTTAAGTATTTCAGAAAGTGCTGATCAACTGGGATTTCTTTGGCACAACCATCAGTAGGGCTTACAGAAAATGTTCAGAAAAATTTAAAATATCCAGTGAGCGGCAGTTCACTGGGTGAAAAGGCTTTGTTGATGGGAGAGGTCAGAGGAGAATGACCAGACTGGTTTGAGTTGGTAGAAATGCAACAGTAACTCAAATAACCATTTGTTATGACCAAGGTATGCAGAAAAGCATCTCTGAATGCACAAAACATCAAAGCTTGAAGCAGATGGACTACAGCAGCAGAAGACCACACCGGGTGTGCAACCTCTGTCAGCTAAGAACAGAAAACTAATTTAAACTACTAATTGCACAAGGCAAGCCCACCAAAGTTGAACAATAGAAGATTGGAAAAAAGTTGCCTGGTCTGATGAGTCTCAATTTCTGCTGCGACAATCAGATGGTAGGGTCAGAATTTGGCATAAACAACATGAAGGCATGGATCCATCCTGCTTTGTATCAATGGTTCAGGCTGGTGGTGGTGTAATGTTTGGTCAATATTTTCTTAGTACCAATTGAGCATTGTTTCAATGCCACAGCCTATGTGGGTATTGTTTTTGACCATGTCCATCCCTTTATGACAAGTGTCCCCATGTTCTAATGGCCTACTTTCAGCAGGATATCCCTCCATGTCACAATGATTACATAATCTTAAACTGTTTTCTTGAACATGATAATGAGTTCCCTGTACTCAAATGGCCTCCACAGTCACCAGCTCTCAATACAATACAGTCTAGGACCTTTGGGATGTGGGATGTGCCCGGAACCTCCAGCATGAGACTCACATTATAGGAATCTGCAGCATCTGCCTGATGCAATCAATTTGACATGAACCAAAATCTGTGAGGAATGTTTCCACCACATTGTTGAATATATGCCACAAGGAATTCAGGCAGTTCTAATTTATAAAGTGGGTCCAACCCAGTAATATTAAGGTGTACCTAATGAAGTGGCCGATGAGTGTATATAATTATATATTGTAATACAAGAATCCTACTTATTCCTCTTTTAAAATAAGTTGTATTTCAATACCTACTTACCTTACGAGTAATAATGTAAAACAAACTCCTAATAGCACCATGAAAAAACCAGTAAAGGGGAAACGCCTCTCTCCCTTCACCACTACCGGCATGAGCTCTTCTTCTGAAGACACAGGGAGAACAATATGTTAATACATTTACAAGCTCCTTTCCCAGTGGTCAGTTCATTATTGTGACTATAACATTAACTGACCGCTTCACCAAACCAGGAAAATCATACCTTGGCAGCTCTGAGTCACATTGACGGAGAACTTGTTATTAATACTGCAGGTAAACGTGACATTTCTGTTCGGGCTGTAAGAAGTCCACAGGACTGAGGTGCTTGTATTGTCACTTCTTGACCAGAAGGGAACGTCAAACGTAGCCTCTGTTGCCCATGACAAGTTTGCGTTTTCAATTGAAGAGTAACATCGAAGAGCCATCACACAGTGTTCATCCTTCAACATGCTGAACTCCTTTTGTATTTTGGGCAACGGTGGAGGTTCTGGACATTTAAACCAACAGAAAGGAAGGATACATGAATAGAGTACTTATTTCTACAATATAATCTCAGAATCCAGAGTCCAAAAATTATTTAGGGGCTTTTAAAGACAAGTTAATAATTTTTAAAGAGATGACCATGGGAAGCATAGTCTTAGGCAGTGGTTCTCAACCTGTCCATCCCAGCCCACTCAGGGGTGTCAGAGAGCTGCCAGGAGGGGCATGAGAAGACAGGGAAATTTATGATTGAAAGATTTTTTCTAAAACAAATATTTTACAAATCCATGATCCAGATATCACTTAAAATATATGAAATCATAGCGAAATCTAATAATAAAAGTTATTAATTTAGATTTTTTTTTTAAATGGACAAAGTAGTGTGCTAGTAGTAACATTTGAAACTGCTAAGTAAAGCTCACCCAACCAGTCCAAATGTTAGCTACTGTCTTGTGCGTTCTCTGAGTTATTAACATTTGTACTGCACTAAAGTAAGCTATTGGTCTGGAATAAAAACAATGGATGAGAATTTCTAAAGTTCAGAACTAGTCTTAAGACATTTCACAGACCCTCTTTATTGTGGGCATGGTTGTGATTGTAAGCCTTTACCTGTCACAGTAAGACGGACCTTGCTGGTATACTGATTTTCCTTGCTGTCTTTCAGGAGAACTGAGTATTCCATTTCATCATTTTTTTTTACATTTCTTATCTCTAAGTCACCAGATAAGGTGTTGAGATGCAGTCGACTCTTAAACTGCCAGAACCATTCAACGTCAATTTCTCCTTCCTGGTACGTTGCGATCCAGGTGCGGTTGGTGAATATGAACCACTCTATTTGTGTGATGTTCCCAGATGGTTTGTCTCTAGAGGTCAAAGTGACAGACTCGCCCACATAACAGATGGTATCTCCCATCACACCTGGAACATAATAACCAAACAAAACTGTAACTGAATGCTTATTCTAAAGGAGACCATATCAATCATAGGTTTACAATTGATTACCATAAAATAACACATAATTTATAACCTTTTGAGTTTCTCTGGCAATAATCATCAATATCATATTAACATACATTCCTACATACAATGGCTCTGAAATGTGTTCACAACATGAAATCAACCAAAAAATCAAACTGTTCAAGACAGAAAATGTCCATAATGTCAAAGTTACCAGTAAAAACTCAAATGTTGTTCCAAATGTTGCAAAGATAAAACAGAATATCATTGATTACATAAGTATTCAGCTCCTTTGCTATGATAGACATGAATTTGCTGTGGTGCAACCAAGTGTCTTTAATATTAATGTAATTTGTTGAATCAAGTCCACTGGGTAAGGTGTTTCACATGATTTCTTGTTAAAGGTGCAATATGTAGTTTCCAAAACAATAACAAAAGATGTACTTTGTATAAACAAAATCGGCAAATCGTTTTTTTGTGGAAATATACATTTTGGAAAATTGGATTGTATGACTGGAGCTGGAGGTAAACACGGTTTTGGCAATACAGATTGTTTGAGTTATTCTCGCTACTGACAGCACTTCAGATATTCAAACAACAGGGCTACGTTTTGAAATCGCCCGGAATTCTCCTTTAACAACCGTACATCTCAGAAATTCTCCCAAATTACGATCTCAGGAAACTATTGTGAAAACATGAATTACGTTATATGCCAACAAATTTAGGGTGTTTTTATGTTTCAGCTGCCATTTTGCTATTAGGCTATATTCGTACTTCTATTACGTTGCCTCTGCACATTTCTTTTTGCGGATTCAAATGAGAACATTCAACACATTCCATAGCATTTCAAAATGATACTGCAACATTCACAGTTAAGGTTAAGCATGACAATACTAGTGGTTAAGTTTAGGCATGACATTACTAACGGTTAAGGTTAGGATTAAGGTTAGGGTTAACATTACAAAAAACTTACAATCGCCTGTCTGCATCACGCAGCAATGTATAACAAAACACACAGAAAGTGTCAGTCTGAATTTGAACTTGCAAAAACTGGCTTGAAAGTCGCAGATTTATACGCCCATCCGCCGTGCCCCATCTCCACCAGAGCAAAAACTATGCTATTTACATGCTACGTCATGATCATGTTATTTGAGTGTTAAATTTAGATCCCTATGAACGTAAATGACCCTCTCAGAAGTTTATATTTCACATATTTCGGTTTTACAAAATAGTTCCATCAGAATGTATTTCATGTGATTTTGGGCTCCAATTTATTTAAAAAAGTGAACACACATTGAAATATTCTAGATTCATTACACATGAAGTGACATATTTCAAGCAATTTTTTGTTTCAATCTTGATGAATATGGCTTACAACTCATGGAAATCAAACATCCAGTATTGAAAAATGGAATTGACAGTTGTCCAGAAGACACTTATGGAAAATTGACTGAATATGAAAATTGCAGAAGGAAAAGATGCACAAGCAACAGAGATGGCCGCAGCCTTGAGGGGATTGACAGGCAAAGACGATTCAAGAACTTGGGGGAGCTTCACAAGGAGTGGACTGAGGCTGGATTCAGTGCATCAAGAACCACTATACACAGACATGTCCAGGAAATGGGCTACAAGTTTCGCATTCCTAGTGTCAAGCCACTCCTAAACCATAGACAAGGTGAGAAGCATCTTACCAGGACTAAGGAGAAAAAGAACTGGATCATTGCTCAGTGGTCCAAAGTCCCCTTTTCAGATTAAAGTAAATTTCGTATTGCGGTTCTAGCATGCTATATTAGGGTGGGCTGTTAAAAATAATAGTTGGGCAACTTGGGCAGTAAGTAGCCCAGAAGTTGGGGATGTAACTATATATAGTATATACAGGCCCAATTTAGAACATGTATTTGTTGTCTGTGATCATATATCCATGTCTGTAGTCATACTTCAGTGTACTATATACAGGCCCAATTTAGAACATGTATTTGTTGTCTGTAATCATATATCCATGTCTGTAGTCATAGTTCAGTGTACTATATACAGGCCCAATTTAGAACATGTATTTGTTGTCTGTAATCATATATCCATGTCTGTAGTCATAGTTCAGTGTACTATATACAGGCCCAATTTAGAACATGTATTTGTTGTCTGTAATCATATATCCATGTCTGTAGTCATATTTCAGTGGTATATACAGGCCCAATTTAGAACATGTATTTGTGGTCTGTGATCATATATCCATGTCTGTAGTCATAGTTCAGTGTACTATATACAGGCCCAATTTAGAACATGTATTTGTTG
>JACXGM010039385.1:0-10595 GCA_016801145.1 Umbra pygmaea
TCTTGAGGATTGACCACAAGTTCTCAAAGGGAGTAAGGGCTTGGGAGTTTCCCGGCCATGGACCCAAAATGTCTATGTTTTGTTCCCCGAGCCAAGTTATCACTTTAGCCTTATGGAAAGGTGCTCTATAATGCTGCAAATAGCATTGGTCATCACCTAACTGTTCTTGGATGGCATGACACAGGACTGATGGTAGTGCTCACCGTGTCTTCTCTGGACAAGGTGTTTTCGGGTTGGCCAGTCCTCAGCAGTCCAATCCCTGTACCTTTTGCAGAATATCAGTCTGTCCCTGATGTTTTTCCTGGAGAGAAGTGGTTCCTTTGCTGCCCTTCTTGACACCAGGCCTTCCTCTAAAAGTTTTCGCCTCACTGTGCGTGCAGATGCACTAACAGCTGCCTGCTGCCATTCCTGATAAAGCTCTGTACTGGTGGTGCCACGATCCCATAACTGAATCAAATTTAAGAGATGGTCCTGGTGCTTGCTGAACTTTTTTTGGGTGCCCTGTTGCCATCCTCACAACAATTGAACATCTCTCCTTGAAGTTCTTCATGATCTGATAAATGGTTGATTTAGGTAAAATCTTACTAGCAGCAATATCCTTTCCTGTGAAGCCCTTTATGTGCAAAGCAATGATGACTACACGTGTTTCCTTGCAGGTAACCATGTTTGACAGAGGAAGAACAATGATTTCAAGCACCCCCCTAATTTTAAAACTTCCAGTCTGTAATTCTAACTCAATCAGCATCCCAGAGTGATCACCAGCCATGTCCTCATCAACACTTCTTCCTGTGTTAACAAGACAATCACTGACATGATGGAAGCTGGTGCTTTTTTGGCAGGGTTGAAATGTAGTGGAAAGGTTTTCTTTGGGGATTAAGTTCATTTTCATGGCAAAGGGGGATTTTGCAATTCATTGCAATTCATCTGATCACTTTTCATGACATTCTGAAGTATATGCAAATTGCCTTCATCAACACTGAGACAGCAGACTTTGTGAAAATTAGTATTTGTTTTCATTCTCAAAACTTTTGACCACGACTGTAGATCTATCATTCATCATGCCTCTGAGTGTCTTTGTCCCTCCTCCCATTCTCTCAGAGACCTTGTCTGATTTCTCCAGAGATGCAACCTCCTTCATTGTTACTCAATGTCTAGGCTTACCCCCATTGCACATTCAGCCTGCCATATACTTGTCTGCCCATAAGGTTCTGAATCTATTTTACTATGCTCAGAAATCCTTTATTTTTTCACTTTCCCAAATGCACTAAACGACTAGTTCTTAAAGCCATTAACCACTCACTTATTCTACTCCTCATTTGCTCCTCAGTGGATGCAGAGTTAAACCCAGGCCCTATAGCACCTATTCACACCCCAACTCCTCAGGTACTCTCATTCAAAGACTTCCATAACCGTAAAAGTCTTGGTTTCATGCATGTATACATTTGAAACCTACTACCTCATTGTGTGCGTCCGTAATGGGTCAGTAGTCAAACTACCCTCATTAGTGTTAAACACTCCATAAAACTTGACCTGGCCCGGCTATCCTAGAAGGAAGTCAACCTTATCCCGTCAGTTGAGGATGCCTGGTCGTTCTTTAAAAGTGCCTTCTACACTGTCCTGAATAAACATGCATCACTTAAAAAGTTTAGAACTAAGAGTAGATATAGCCCTTGGTTCACTCCAGACTTGACCGCTCTTACCCAGCACAAAAACATCCTGTGGCATATTGCTTTAGCCTAAAAAATCCCTATGACATGCAACTCTTCAGGGAATTAAGGAACTGGTACACACATTCAGTAAGGAAGGCTTAGGTTAGCTTCTTTAAACAGAAAGTCAAAGCCTGTAGCACCAACTCTAAAAAGCTCTGGGACACTGTCATGTCAATGGAAAACAAAAGCACCTCCTCCTAGCTACCTATCGCTCTACGGCTAGGTAACACTATCACCACTGATAAAATGACTGTAGTTTAAAATTTCAAAAAGCGTTTTGCCATGGCTGGCCATGCTTTCCATCTGGCTACCCTCACCCTGGCCAATGGCTCCACACCCCTGCAGCACAACGCCACAGTCCCCTCATTTCTCCTTCACCCAAATCCAATCAGCTGATGTTTGGAAAGAACTGCAAAATTTTGACCCTTACAAATTGGCCGGGCTAGATAACCTGGACTCGTTCTTCCTAAAACACTTTTTGCAGCAATCATAGCAATTCCTAATACTAGCTTGTTTAATCTCTCTCTCATCATCAGAGATTCCTAAAGGTTGAAAAGCAGCCACGGTTATTCCCCTTTTCAAAGGGGACACACACGCTTGACCCTAACTATTACAGACCCATATCCAGTTTAACGCTAAACACTCTATTTTACGAGTCTATCAACATACTATGTTACTTTTCAACTAACTTTTTTTCATTAAACTCTTTCACCTTGGGACGCTTTTTTGGACACAATAAGGAGTTTCTTAACTACTACGATCAGCCAAAACTAAGTTTCATGCTGTATTCCAGTTGCTGTAATCATATTCTTGTTAAAATACAGTGGTACAAACAATACTATAAAAACATAAAATAATTATAGAGATAAACCCAAAATATCAACATGTGAGAAATACTGTACTTCATTAATGTTGCAATAAAACTAACCAAAATCATACAATTATTGACTACAAAAGAAATGTCACCAAACTCAAGGTTTCATAATTATTGGCACTCTTATTCAGTACTTAGTACAACCACCTCTGGAAAGGATAACAGCGAGGTGTCTTGTCCTGTAATGTTTGACAAGGCTAAAGAACACATTTGGAGGGATTTTGGACCATTCCTCTATGCAGAGCCTTTCAAGATCATTCTTGGGTTTGCACTTATCAACAGCCCTCTTCAAATCAGCCCACAGGTTTTCGATTAGATTGAGGTCCGGCCACTGAGTTTGAGGTCCGGCCATCGCACAAAATGTATTTTGTTGTCACTGAACCATTTCTGTGGGGATCTTGAGGTATGTTTTAGGTCATCGTTTTGTCGGAATGTCAACCTATGGCCAAGTCACAGACTTCTGGGAGAGACAACCAGATTGTCAGACAAAATTGCCTGATACATGGTGGAATTCATTATGCCATCAATCTTGACCAGTGCCCTTGGACCCCTGGAATTAAAACAGCCCCAAAACATAATTGACCCACCACCATATTTCACCATGGGTAAGAGGGGCTTCTCCTTGTATACATCTCTGTTTCGATGCCAAACATGCCAATGTAGTATCTGACCAAAACATTACATTTTGGTCTCATCTGACCAGAGCGCCTTCCTCCAGTCATAATTTAAATTGCATTTGGCAAACTCTAAGCTCTTGTGTCTGTGTCTTGGGGTCAGAAAGGGCTTTCTTCTGGCAACCCTTCCAAAGAGGCCGTGGACGTGGATTCAATTTTGTGTCAGCGTCAAGTAATTGTCTCTGGGCACCTGCCAGTTAGGGCTAGTGATGACAACTACAGACAACTCACAAAAGTCAACCGCTGCCTAAAAAAAGAGTTCTGCCCATCACAGGAATTTATAGATAACTGGCTCTGTTTTTGGTACTCACGCACTGAAATGGTTCTCTTCTTTTATCTAGCAACATAGACCAAAGTCTTACTCCAATAGCTTCATCATGAAATGGGGTACAGGTTAGGCTTTAGGCTATTAGCCAGACTACTAGACTAGTAGAGTATACTAGTAGTATAGCCAGTGAACTGAGTTTACCCATTGAGGCTGTAACTGCACCTCGATCCAGGTTAAATAAGGCTAAACAAGGTGGTGTTCACCTTAGGAATCATACCAAAATAAAGCCCTTCACCACTTCTGTCACAACTGAAAAAGATTACAATGACAAAAAAGACTCTAACCTAAAAATGGGACTACTTAATGTTTGATCTTAGATCGTAGTTATGGCAGATCATAATATTTCAATTTGTGGTGATTTTAACATTTATATGGAGAACTCAAATGACCCTCTTCAAAAGGTTTTAGAGCAATAATTGACTCAGTGTGTTTGGTCCAACATGTCACAGGTCTATAACACACTGCCATAGTCACACGATAGACCTGGTTTTGTCTCATGGAAAAGATGTTGTGGACCACAATGTTTTTCCACATAATCCAGGAATTTCAGACCACTATTTACTGTCACTACATTTACTGTCACTACATTTACTGTCACATCAATTACACCAATTGGAATCCAACCAGGGACTTTTAAGAGCCACACTATAAATTCTCTGACAAACCAAAGGTTCTTGGATGCCCTTACTGACTCAATCTACCATACAAATTATGTCAGAGTTAACACAGCTGTGAATGATCTAACTGAAGATTTACACCTAACCCTGTGTATGACCCTGAATGCAGTTGCACCACTCGAAATGTAACATATGCACAACAAGAAACTTGCTCCCTGGTATACAGAAAACATAAATATATAGACTAGCTTGAAATAATAGTACTCTGCATTACCGAAATGCACTCACTTCTGCTCGATCACACTATTTCTCCAACTTATTTGAAGAGAACAAAAACAATCCCAAATATATTTTTGATACAGTTGCAAAGTTAACTAAAAAGCTAAATTCTGCAAATGAATTTTGAATAAATGAATACATTTTGGCAGTAATGAATTCATGAGCTTTTTTGATGAAAAGATCATTACCATTAGAAAACAGATTGCAGTATTAAAAAAAAATTTTCTCCTAAATGCACTCTGTCCCACAGTGGGATGATGTGGCAGTGGACTGAGACATGGACTCGTCGACATATACAATGGGGCAAAAAAACATTTAGTCAGCCAGCAATTGTACAAGTTCTCCCACTTAAAAAGATGAGAGAGGCCTGTAATTTTCATCATAGGTACACTTCAAATATGAGAGACAAAATGAGAAAAGAAAATCCAGAAAATCACAAAAGAGCTTTGATGCCATTCAACACTCCTTCCATGGCCTAGTGCTCCTAAACTCTAGTAAATCTAAATGCATGCTTTTCAACCATACAATGCACATACCCACCAGCCTGACAAGCATCACCACTCTGGATGGGTCTAAACTAGAATATGTGGACACCTACAAATAACCAGGTATCTTGTTAGACTGTTCACTCTCATTCCAGACCCACATTAACCAGTTCAGCTCATAGGACTTGATGTTACTATCCCTAATAATCAGCACTTCCTTGTTTTAAATGGGGAGGGGGTAAAAACGTCATCAGGGTCTTCAGGTGGGCACCATCCTTCACTGGTGTTTCATTGATAGGCCCACAACACCTCTAGAGGGCTCAACGGCAACACCTGGCGTCCCAGGTGAGCCCCCTTCTGTTTTTACTCCTCTTTATTGTTCTTTGCAGCCCAGTTGGGGTCCTTCCTCTTTATCCAGATCCACCTACTGCTTCGCTCTGCTGCCTCCGACAGTGATTTGATGGCTTTCCTAAAGGCCTGTCCCCGAACTCCTACCCCCTTCAAGAGCTTGGCTATAGATGTTGGCTATAGCTTTTTCCGCTCATACGCTTCTCCCACTGCAGTCTCCCATGGTACAGTTAGTTCCACGATGAACAGGGTCTTCTGTGAAGTTGACCACAATACAAGATCCGGCCTGAGCTTGGTGTTTAAAATCTCAGGTGGAAACTTGAGTTGCTGATCTAGGTCTACTTGCATTTTCCAGTCCCGTGCGGTGCCCAAGAGGGTGCTATCCACTCTTGCAGCTGGTTTTACTGGGCCCTGCCCTGCTATCACAAAGGGGATAGTGGATGAGTGTCCAGGTGTTTGGTGATGGAGGGCATTGATGTAAGATCGCCTTCCTTCCAGAATGAATGCCAGTTGGCGTAGGACTTGGTTATGTCTCCAGGTGTAACGGCCTTGGGACAGACTGATTTTGCAGCCAGTGAGGATGTGCCTGAAGGTTGCTAGGGTTTGGCAGAGAGGGCATGCAGGATCATCTCCAAACCACTGGTTAAGATTCTTGGGTGTCGGAAGAACATTGTAGGTGGCCCTGATGATGAAGCTGATTTTGCTTCCTTCCATCTCCCACAGATCTCTCCAAGTGAGCTTGGGTGCTCTAGGTTTTCCCAGGTAGTCCACTGGCCCTGCTTGGCTTGTGACACTGCCTTTGCGCATCTCTCTGCTTCTTGTTGGTGCCGGACCTCAGCAACTACCATATTTCTCCTCTCTGCAGGTGTTGCCTTATGCCATGCAGGTCGACTTGTCCCGAGTCCAAGCACACCTCTTCCTTGTTGCACCTGTCCTACTATGTCTCCATGTCTGAGTGCGGATTGTGCTTGCTTTATAGCATCAGCTGGGGTCCACTTCCTCCCAGTTGCCAGTCTGGGATGAGCTGTTCGTATGGCTGCATCTTGAGACTCTGCCAGGGTCATATTCAACCTCACTTTGGTGCACTTATATTCTTCGATGAGGCTAGAGATTCCAATTCCAGTGCACCATGTCTGTACAACCCGATGTTACTGAGGCAGTGCGGGAGTCCCATCCACTTCTTAATGTATGCACTGACTGTCCTCTCCAGCTTTTCAACTTTGGAAATGGGAAACTCATAAACTGTTAAAGGCCACATTAGGCGAGGGAGCAAACCAAACTGCAGACACCACAGCTTTAGCTTGCCCGGAAGTGAAGTCTTATCAATACTGAAAAGGTCTTTGATGGTTTCTTCTCTCAGTTGATCACACTGCTCTACATCTTTGAGACTTGCATTGTACCACCGGCCTAGGCTATTCACAGGAAGCTCTGATATCAATGGAATGGGTGTTTCATTGATGTTGAACCTATGGTCAGTAAGCTTTCCTTTGATGATGGATATGCTCCTAGATTTATTGGGTTTCACCTTCATCCTTGCCCATGTAATGTTGGAGTTAAACTTTGCTAACAGACGTTTAGTGCAGGCACTGGTTGAGGTCAATGTGGTCATGTCATCCATATAAGCTCTAATCGGAGGTAGCCGCTGTCCAGCCTGCTGACGCTCCCCTCCGACTACCCATTTAGATGCCCTGATGATCACCTCCATTGCCATGGTGAAGGCTAGGGGGGATATGGTGCACCCTTTCATGATACCCACTTCCAATGATTGCCATGATGTTGTATATTCAGCAGTTGTTATGCAGAATTGCAAATCTTTGAAATAGTTTCTGACCAGATTTGTGATGGTTTCAGGCACACAAAAGAAGTTGAAGGCTACCCAGATGACAGAATGGGGGACAGATCCAAAAGCATTTGCGAGTCGAGGAATAAAACATGCAACTCTCCTCCTTCCCTTTTTGCAGATTGTATTTGCTGCCAAATCATGCTTGTGTGTTCAAGGCATCCTGAGAAACCTGGTATCCCAGCTTTCTGTATAGATGTGTCAATCAAGTTGTTCTGTTTAAAGTAAGTATTAATTTTTTGAGCAATAATGCTAAAGAAGATCTTGCCTTCAACGTTCAAGAGATTGATTTGTCGAAATTGATTTATATTTCAGGCATCCTTCTCGTTGGGAATTACTACTCACCCTGCTCTATGCCATGCTTTTGGGATGTTTTGTTTCTTCCATGTCACCTTCATTAGCCTCCACAGAAACCGCACAACACCTGGGGTGTTCTTATACAACCGGTAAGGTACTCCATTTGGTCCTGGTGCAGAAGCTGCTCTTGCCTTCCTCACTATATTGTTGATCTCAGTCCACTTTGGGGGGCTGTCATCAAACTGGTGTTCTGGTTGGGGAATTGGTGGCATGTCTGATGGTAGCTCTCTTTGTTCTAATCTTTGCTCATCTGAGTGTGTTGCCTTTAGGTGGTGCTCCAGCTCCCTCTTTGGCACTTTAAGAGATCCGCTCTTTTCCCTTGTAAAAAGCCCTTTTACAAACTTGAAGGGATCCTTGTAGAAGGAGGTTATTGTCTTCTCCTTTTTCCTGCATTGAGATCTGAGATTTTGTGCTCTCTGCAGTCTTTCCAGGTGTCCCTTCAGCTCTGCTTGCAGGAGGTCGATGCCTTCTTCCTCTTTCAGTGACGATTTCTTCCATCGTTTCCTCAAATCCCACCTCTCTTTGATAAGGTGCTTGATTTCCTGTTGCCTTCTGGATTTGGGAGGGGTTGCTCTTTCCTTCCTTTGCTCTATTGTTCCAAATCTTTCTGCCCCATAGAAGTAGATCAGATCACTCATTCTATCCAGTTTTTTCTCCACTGTTCCTCTGATTCATTCCAGGATCGCGCCTAGGTCTGCATCAACTGTTGCCCATTCGTTCTTGCTGCTGGACTTTGGCCACATTACCAGGGGTCTGAGGCCTTGACCATTCTCTTTAACAGGCTGCGACTGGTTTTGATCCAGATTCTCAGATGTGGTGCTTGAATTATTCTCAGCCGTTGGGGTACTGATGCTCAATGGACTGTGGGTTGCTTCCAGCCACTGAGCTTCACTCCCCTGACTTGACCTTTTCCTCAAAAGATAATGGTCAATGCGAGGTCCAGACCTTGCCTCCTTCAAGCACTTCATCCACCCTTGATGTATTTTAAGGCCTCTGGTAGATGTTATCTTGGACCAGCCACAGCTGCAAGTTTGAAGTTCTTGTCCTGCAGCTGATGATGTTACTGCTGTGCTGATTAATCGCTTTATCATTGTCTTATTCTTTCCAAGGTCTGTTACCGTGTGATCATTGGTGAGTCATCTTCCGCCCCCGCTCTCGCAGACTCAAGGGGTATTTTTCTCTTTGAATTTTTTGTAGCAATGAGGGGTGACTCCTATTTACCTATAATGGTGACGGAGCCTGCCGTCATGGATAGCTAGTCCATGACAGCCCCGTTGGGGTCTTTTCCTCCTGGCAGCTGTCTTTCCATGCCATCACCTAGTCTTTCCCTAGTCATCAGCTGCACTTTTACAGCAGTCATTGGATTTCTCCAAGTTATCAGTTCAGCTCATAGGACTTGATGTTACTATCCCTAATAATCAGCACTTCCTTGTTTTAAATGGGGAGAGGGGTAAAAACGTCATCAATCCAAAAAAAAAACTAGGATTGGCTTCCAATTCCGTAATAACACCACCTTCACCGATACTGCCAAACATGCCCTGGTGAAAATGACCATCCTAGCGATCCTAGACTTCAGTGATGTTATCTACAGAACTGTAAAGAACACCCTCCTGAGAAAATTAGATGTAGTCTACCACAGTGGCATCCGATTTGTTACAAATACCCCATTAATATACACCACTGCAACCTATATGCACTAGTCGGCTGGCCGTCACTAAACACCCGACGCCTGACCCACTGGTATCTCCTCATATACAAGTCACTTCTATACAATATCCCTATGTACCTAAACCCTCTTCCCACCATTGCCTTACCCACCCACAATCTGCACTCAAGCAGGTACATCTCTCTAGTCACCCCAAAAGCCCATACCTCCTTGCCTGCAACTCTATCAGGTTCTTAGCATCTAGTGACTGGAACAATCTACAAACATCTCTGTAATTCGTAAACACCGTCTCCATTACCACCAATTCTTTTTGCACTGCTCATCAAACAAGGAAGACTTTAGTCAGCTCATGCACTGGATGATGGCGCTCACCAGCTGTAATTTTGCAAATTAATTTACAGGCATTCTATCTGAACACAAGAAGTCGCTAAAGAGCGATGTAGCAGAATAGATTATCTAATTTATCTAACCCAAATTCCGGCCAGCACCAGTCCTATCGTGCAGTTGCATGCAGGCATCTAAACAGTGTCTTATATATTGTTTGTCATTTGCGCAATATTAATTTGCACAGTTACTCTCAAGTGTTAAATATTCCATTGTTTTTGCAATGTTGTCTTGCACCTTTTCACTTTACCTTGGCCAGGTCGCCATTTCAAATTAGACATTTTTCTCAACGTGCCCACCTGGTTAAATAAAGGTTAAATAAAAATATATTTAATGAAAATACATATACCAACAAAACAACAATAGTGTTTCAACTGAATACTTTAATTGGTATTATTGTTACTGAATTTAATTTTATTTAATTACCATTATTTGGTTATGTTTTTAATTGAAATGCTGTGCAAAGGTGTGGCTTTGTATATCTTAAATAAATGGTACTTTTTGCAAATGAATCAACATTAGTTAAAAAATTAGGCTTTGGGCATAAACAAATACTTAATAATTAATGCTCTGAAACTGGAGACCACAGGCATGTTTTATGGCTAGGACTGTGGACACGGGATGAGTTTAAATGGTTGGGACTGGCAACCAGGGATGAGTTTTATATGGCTAGGACTGGCAACAAGGGATGAGTTTTATAAGGCTAGGACTGGGGCCCCGGGATTAATTTTATATGACTAGGACTGGGGACCCGGGATGAGTTTTATATGGCTAGGACTGGGGACCCGGGATGAGTTTTATATGGCTAGGACTGGGGACCCAGGATGAGTTTTATATGGCTGGGACTGGAGACCAGGGATGAGTCTATTATATGGCTGGGACTGGAGACCAGGGATGAGTCTGTTATATGGCTGGGACTGGAGACCAGGGATGAGTCTGTTATATGGCTGGGACTGGAGACCAGGGATGAGTCTGTTATATGGCTGGGACTGGAGACCAGGGATGAGTCTGTTATATGGCTGGGACTGGAGACC
>JACXGM010039386.1:0-10595 GCA_016801145.1 Umbra pygmaea
TGTCCTTTGGAATTCTCTGCCTCTAGAACTTAGGGAAGCACAGTCCTATGCCATTTTTAAAGGTCAACTCAAGACTTATTTTTTTAAACTTGCTTTTACCTGTTGATGTTTTTAAATTGTTAATTGTATGTATGTACAGCGCTTTGAGAAGCTGCTTTTAAAGGCGCTTTATAAAATAAAGGTTATTATTATTATTATTTTAATTTCCTGTAGTTTCCTGTAGTTGTGTGGATCAGATCTGCTCAATGGCCAGGGGGAATTTTGGACCATTCCTCTTAATAGAACTGTTTTAGTTCAGTTCACCAAAGCCATCCTGTTGTTGATTTAGTTCTGTACTTTGGATTGTCCTGTTGCATCATTCAATGTTTTTTCTGCTTCAATTGGTGGACAGTAAATGTAAAGTTCATCTGCAAAATGTCCTGGGAATTCATTGCTCCATCAATGAGAGCAAGTTGTCCAGGCCTTGAGGCAGCAAAGCAGACACAAAGCATGATCCCCCCTTCACCATACTTTACAATTGTGATGAGATTTTGATGTTGGTGTGCTGTGCCATTTTTCTCTCCACAAAGTGTTATGTGTTCCTTCCAAACAACTCATGTTCCAGAGATTTCTGTACGTCTTTAGCTGACACACTAGAATTCTTCTTAGCCTTACTCAGCAAGCTGTGCTCTTTGCAAGACAGCGACTCCTAAATTCAAAACAGGGCTGAACTTTCTCCATTGATAGATTTATCTTACCCTGGACTGATGAAGCTTGAGGCTTTTAGTTGTACTTTGTAATCATTTCCAGCTTTTTGCAAGTTGACAATAATTAATCTCTTTTGTTTCATATCAGGCAATGGTTCTTGTGAATAGCAAATTAAAAATGTGTAAATGTTTTTCATATAGCAGGGCAGCTCTAACCAAATCCTCTCATCTCATTATTTAGACTTCAAGTTCTCATTCCTACTTTCAATTAGCTTTTGGAGAAGTCATTAGCTTAGACTGTGTTTGTCAAATTTTTGTGACATGTTGAATATCAGATCAAATTCTATTCCCTCAGATCAAAATCCAGCTAATTATAATATTTTTCTAATCATTGTATATTTACAGTACATAAACATGGGGTGACAAATTAAATGAAAAAACAGCCTAAAGTATCTCAGTAAGGTGTTGGGCCACCACAAGCTGCCAAAACAGCTTTTGGATCTACGAGTCTCTGGAACTTTTCTAAACAGATGGAACGTCATTCTTCTGCAAGATATTCCCTCATCTCATGTCTTGATGATTGATGGTGGTGGAGAGTGCTGTCTAACACGTCAGTCCAAAATCTCCAATAGATGTTTAATTT
The DNA here is from genome assembly GCA_016801145.1 of Umbra pygmaea. NCBI lineage: Eukaryota > Metazoa > Chordata > Actinopteri > Esociformes > Umbridae > Umbra > Umbra pygmaea. The sequence goes on from JACXGM010039386.1 coordinate 1,330, forward strand.
GGTTTAGATCTGGTGATTGTGAAAGCCATAGCATATGATTCAAATTAATATTCATACTGATCAAAACATTCAACGATCCCTCGTGCCTTGTGGCTGTGGGTATTATCACCCTGGAAGAGACCAGTTTGGCCAGGATTTAAAGGTTTCACCACGAGATAAAGGTGACTGCTCAGAAAAACTTTGTAAAGATTTTCAGTGACTTCCAAGTGGACAAGTAGACACAAACCATGCCAGGAAAACACCCCCCACATTACCTGACTGTTCAGATGTCCCCTCACTGGTTTATTCAGGGTTTTCCTATAATTTGTCACCTGTTTATCTTTTAGATTTGTTAGCATTAACAACAAAGCATATGAAGCAACGTGGATTGGTTTCCAAGGATCTGTTTTGCTTCAATGCTTTTTATCCAGGTTTGATGAAAGACAGATCACAGGGTATGGGACTCTAGATGCTTTAACAGGGACCTGCTTTTTATATCTAATTGACTTGATCTTCTTTGCGAGGCTAATGGAGATATGTATTTTTCCCCACACATGCACGGACACACTCACACACAGTACTTTAATCTATATTTCTATGCCTTCAATGATTAACTTATATTGTATGACCAAATACTTTCCTAAGGCTATTAGTCAGGAAGTCTTACAGACATGTGAAACTGTGTGCATTGGTCTACCCGGGCATGTGTTTGTCAATTTATTCTCATCATAATTATTCATAAAGTACTGTAGTATTGTTAAAATGTATTTCGTTCCTAATTGACACCCACTAAATTTGAAACTATTATTCTCTACTAAATGAGACAATTATGAAGGTGTATTTATAATGTTTTAAGACACTTTACAATTAAACCTCAGAAAATTCTGCTCTGTTGCCCCCTTATTTCACATATCTAATTTGGTAGTGTTACATTTGTTCTAATTTCCCTGCCGGTAAACCACATTTCTCTAAGGGATTGGTAGAATTAAAGAATGGAATATGTGTCCTCTGAAACTGGGGTAGGTCTACCCTCCAACCCAGATAGGGAGGAACACATTTGTACTATCCTTCGCGAGACTTCAGAGAATGGTTGGTAAGCCACATTAAGGAGATTAACTCAGGTCTCAAGGACACAGCTTTGGTACATTACCAATAAATTGATAACTTTTTTGTATCTCTATCTAAATTCAAACTTCATCCAAATAACCAAATTACAATTGTGTCCTCAACCTTTGTGTTCGATGGACAAGTTAAGGAAATAAATCTATTCTTTTGGTGAACTTTTCCTTTAACCAGGTTAATATCATTCCTCGAAAACATAAATTTCAATAGATACATTGATTACAGCCAATATAGATACATTGTGAAAAGATGGCCCAAATATACAGTATTTTCTCAACAATAGGCCTACATGATTAGCTAGCTTTGATTGCATTTGATATACTATACACAATAATTCAGCAAAATTGTTTAAGGCAATCCAATAACTAGTCATCCATATGATCAGTGTTGTGTAGTTGATGTTCTAACAGTACCTCGAGCATTCAGTAGATCCAGGCTGGATTCTGGCTGTGTGGGTTCCTCTCAGGTGTGTGTCTGTTTTCGTGGCCAGGTACAGTCCAGTCACCTCCCTCCTCCTCTACACTTTTGAACCTACCCATGCATTTCTCTGACACCCATTATACATACTCCTGGGCCTGCCCTACCTTGTCAGCCTTCAATTTACGTGTTTATGGATCTATAAAGTGTGGCCTTCAGAGCCAATAAAGAGTGTAAGATGATAACCTTTGGAATCATTGATGCATGGTGTTCATAATACTGTGGCTAACCCGCTTATTACAAAGCAATTCCCTTTCTTTTACTTGAAGGCCCGCGCAACAGCATTCACTGAGTGACATTGACATTGTAAATGTTCTGTCATTTAGTCAAATAAATATATTAGGTAAAATATTGTACTTTACCAGAATCATTTCATGGACTGAAATAGATAGTAAACAAACACAGCTAATATTGCAACAGTAAAGAAATACTGGAGGGTGATACACTTTATTTCTTAAGTTAAAAGCACAACTTTTGCTATACAATATACAACCTCATGCACAGATTATTTAACTATTGTTGTAACGGTGTTTGCAAGAATGACAGGATAAAACAAAGGTAATACTGTGACATTGTGTAAGCGTTACCTGACATTTCTTAAAGAGCCAATTATCTTTACATGAATTATCTTTTGGCATCTGAACCTCTCACCCCTAAACACATACTCATTGTATCCCAGCCACAGATTAAGCATTATCCTGGACTAAATTATCAAACTCAATGAAGAATCTCCATGGGAAATTAGTTTAGTTCTAGAAGAGTTTTAATCTTTTTACATGAAACCGCCCCTTAGTATCGGAGCTGTAAACATTCACACATTCTCACACACAGCTTACGAAAAAAATAAAAACACACATTCTAACACATTCTGTCATCATGTTAACTGCCAACTAAAAATCTCACATTCTGTTAACTCACACTCTTACTTTTGGCCAAATCCTAAAATGGAGTAAAGACTCAATCTAACATCTCACAAACAGACTGTTTCAGAAATGCGTCACATAATTAAATTAGCAGTGTAGTGCAGGATGTGTTGTCCAATCAGCACTGTGTGTTTTTAAGAACGAATAAACACCCACACCATTACTATAGAGAAAAGCTGTGTTTAAACACAGTTAATTAACACTGTTCGGAAGAAACTATTACAATTATTTTGTATTAATAGTCTTTTAGAGAAACCTGGAAACGCTGTGAGGTTATATTTATCCAGATGAATATCATACAGTACAAAACAACAAGACACCATTGGTTGAGCAATCGATTTTGCAATCCGCTACTATTACTCAACTACATCATAAAGTACACCGATGTATGCCACTGGTGCGGGTGTGAAAAACGGCCAGCATGCCTTCGACAGCGGAGTCACCCGGCTCAGCCAAAAACAAAGGAGGCTAGAATGGACAATTCAACAGGACAAGGCAGTGATTCAGCTGAAGTAGATCATCACACAGCAGGCTGCTGTCGATGACCTCCTAGATACCTCTCATGCGATATAGTGCTTGGTCAGTAAACTGTGGCAGTTGGATTGTCGTATGTAAGGTGCAACTCAGTCAAATACACACAAGCACTCAAGACACATACCCACACACCACCGCACAGGCTTACATATTTATATTTATATAAATATGACTGTATAATGTGTATAGGCTTTATACAGATATTCTGTATATGCATGTGTTGTATATGATCTACCTGGTGGAATACCTCATTGAGGACAGTTGTAACGTGAGTGGTCGGTATAGTTTAACTCATAAAAACACAAACTGTAACCTCTATAACACCTAGGACGACAGAAACACAGAATATCGAGTAGGCTTAACACAAACAGTAATGACAGTCCTTACGATACTGTATCATTTTTACTAAGACCTGGAGTCAAAGACTATCTGTATAAAGGTCCCTGGAAAGACAACGAACTGGAGACGGACGATCACAGAAAGGCACACGTACACGGGATCACTGAGAGACAGGTATGGGCACAAAGCACAGAACAATATGCTAGAGGTTTATTTACAACTATCAGCCCCCTCACCCCGTCTAAACACTCTTATCCTCTGGTTTTACAGCATGCCTCGCGCTCATCATCATCTTTGTAGCTGTCGTCGTCCTTATCGTCATGTTGTCTTGTGTTGGTCGTTAGGTAGTGCTTCAGCAGTTCATCTTCCGGCAGGAGTGGGGAGGTAATGGTGGCGGTCAGGCGGGCTGAGTCTCAGGTCTCAACCTTTGGCTCAGGCGCCGGCTCCTTAGCTGTTGACAATAGGTGGAGAATCCAGGAAACTTGTGATTACAGGAAAGATCAATTAGGTTGGGCTAGTCCGTTAAAATGCATCTTCCACAAGAAGATTCACTGTGTCAATCATACAGCGGATGAAATAACACAAGACTATTACAGTACAGATAGTAATCATTTTATTTTCTTTACCTTTGTTTAAAGGGAAAACAAACTGAGACCAGAGTCTCTTTTAAAGTTGTGCCTTTTGATACAACTATATACAAACAGCAGCCAAAGGAAAAAAAACACAATAAGAGTGCAAGATACGATGAAATGAAATACACTGCTCAAAAAAATGCAACACCAAGTCAATAAGTTAGGAAGCATGAGTGAATGTAAATTAATGTCACCTGTTTTGATGCAAATTAGTAGCAACAGGTTCACTGGAGGCAACATCAAGAAAATCCCTAAAAAGGGAACGTTTTGCAGATGGTAGCCGCAGACAATTGCCCTCTCCTTATCCTTCCTGAATGATTCTTCTTCAGTTTTGCATTTTGCAAGTGTCCTTATCACTACACGTAGCATGAGATGGTACCTGTAGCCCTGTCAGGTAGCACAGATAGTCCAGCTTCTCCAGAATAGCACATCCATACATGCCATCGCAAGGTTTGCTGTGTCTCCCAGTAGTCTCAACAGCATGGAGGAGATACCAGGAGATGGGCTGTTACACAAGGAGACATGGACAGGGCTGCAAAAGAACATCAACCCAGCAACAGGACTGGTATCTGCTCTTTTGTGCGAGGAGGAACAATGCCAGAGGCCTACAAACTGATCTCCAGCGGGCTAGTGGTGTGTCCTCTTGTGGGACCAGTGCTCACAGGCCAGCACCATGCAGATTGATTGGCATTCTCCAGACAACACCAGAATTGGCAGGTCCACCACTGGCAACCTGTTTTCTTCACAGATGAGAGGAGGTAAAAACTGAACATGTGACAGTCATGAAAGAGTCTGGAGATGCCGTGGTGAACGCTATGCTGCCAGCAACGTCGTCCACCATGACCGGTTTGGCAGAGCCAATGGTACCCTGATTGACATTGGGTACTAGTTTGAAATCCTCAGACCCATCGTCAGACCTTATGCTGGTGCAGTGAGCCCTGGGTTCTTCCTGGTACAGGACAATGCCTTGCCTCATATGGCCAGAGTGTGTACACTCAGAGAACTGGACAATGTGGGTTGGCAGATGTACCAATACAGATTATGTTTGTTCTATGGAAATTAATTGTTTGTCCCCTTGTAATTGTTTAGTTAAAATGCTTTCAGTGAACACAATTTAAAGCAAATTCAGATCAATTACATTGAATCATGTAGATTGAATGAAAAAAAATTACAGTGGAATGACATAACATGACTTTCCATCCGATATTTCCCAGCATGCTCTTCTGTATGTTAATACTTCAGAAAAATTCTTACATCCCTGTTTATGCATGTATTAAACTATTATCAAACATATCGTAAACAAAAAAGGACCCAAAATGTAACCCTGTGGGACTCCTTTATGAATACACCACGTTCAAAATTATTATGCAAATTATATTTTACACTGAATTTCCTAAAAAGTTTATGCAAATGACAGTCAGTATCATTTTCAAGTCACCAACTGTTAGTGTATATGTTGATTTTCATTGAACAAAGCACCCAATGAAACCAGTATTTTTTTCAAAAATAAAAAACTCAAAATCCACTGTTCCAAATTATTATGCACAACAGAGTTTCAAAACATTTTACAGGTTGTAAAGAACTGAAAATGGTAATTTATTAAATTTGTAACATTAGGAGCCAGGTCATATTTACTGAAATCAAAAGCTATTTCAATCAAACACATCTTAACATGGCAAGTTACATGTTAACATAGGACCCCTTCTTTGATATCGCCTTCACATTTCTTGCATCTATTGAACTTGTTAGTTTATGGAGAGTTTCTGCTTGAATTTCTTTGCAGGATGTCAGAATAGCCTCCCAGAGATGCTGTTTTGATGCAAACTGCCTCCCACCCTCATAGATCTTTTGCTTGAGGATAGGGCTGGGCAATATATCGATATTATATTGATATTGTGTTATTAGACTGATTATCGTCTTAGATTTTGGATATCGTAATATCATGACATGACAAAAGTGTTATATTTTCCTGGGTTTAAAGGCTCGATTACAGTAAAGTGATGAAATTTTCTGAACTTACCAGACTGTTCTAGCTTTTCTATTATTTGCCTTTACCCCACTTTGTTATTTAATGCACATCAATAATGATTATTTATCAAAAATCTCATTGAGTATATAATTATTTGTAAGCACCGATTGTCAACCATACAATATCTCCACAATATCAAGGTATTTGGTCAACGATATTGTGATATTGATATAGATATCGATATGGATATTTTCCATATCGCCCAGCTCTACTTGAGGATGCTTCAAAGGTTCTTAACAGGGTTGAGGTCAGGGGAGGATGGGGACCACACCATGAGATTCACTCCTTTTATGCCAATAGCAGCCAATGACAGAGGTATTCTTTGCAGTATGAGATGGTACACTGTCATGCATGAAGCTGATTGTGCTACAGAAGGCATGGTTCTTCTTTTTGTACCATGGAAGAAAGTGGTCAGTGAGAAACTATAAACTTTGCAGAGGTAATTTTCACTCCTTCAGGGACCCTAAAGGGGCCTACCAGCTCTCTCCCCATGATTCAGGTCCAGAACATGACTCCACCACCTCCTTGCTGACATCGCAGCCTTATTTGAACATGGTGACCATCCACCAACCATCCACTTCTCCAACCATCTGGACGATCCAGGGTTGCACAGCACTCATGTGTAAACAAGACTGTTTGAAAATTAGTCTTCATATATTTCTGGGCCCACTGCAACCGTTTCTGCTTGTGAGCATTGGTTGGGGTGGCCGAATAGTAGGTTTATACAATACTGCAAGCCTCTGGATGATCCTACACCTTGAGGTTTGCGGGACTCCAAAGGCATTTTAGCAGCTGCTCTCTTAATCCGATGAATTTGTCTGGCAGTAACCTTCCTTATAATGCCTTTATCTGCACGAACCCGTCTGTGCTCGGAATCACCCACAAATCTTTTTATAGTATGATGATCACGCTTAATTTTTCATGAAATATCTAATGTTTTCATAACTTGTCCAAGGCATTGCTCCATTTGATGCTTTTCCGCAGCAGAGCATTTATCTTTCCCATATTACTTGAAATCTGTGGCCTGCTTAATTTTGTGGAACATCCTTCTTAAGTAGTTTTCCTTTAATTGGGCTTGCCTGGCAAACAAATTATCACAAGTGTCTGAGATTGATTTCAGTTATCGAAGAAGCCTGGAGACACAATACCATCCATGAGTTTGATTGAAAAAATATAAATTTTATGTTTATGACACTATTTGCATAATAATTTGGAGTGCGGTGTAGTGACAAAATCAGATTTGACCCCATCAGCACAATAGCCAGTGAACTATTGCTAAGATTATTCTGAAACCATGCACAAGTGTCTACAGCTAGGGCTGGGAGGTATACCGGAAAAAACTATATACCGGTCTTCATGTATGTGGCGCTATGCTATATTCATTACCGGTATTTTTTTCATGTCATTCCGCCAGCTGCAACAACTGAGAATAATCTTATTTTGGAATAAACTGCGCCCCTAATATCTTAATGCCCACTGCGTGATGCACACAAACACACATGAGAAACAAACACCTGGAAGTTAGATAAACGGTGGAAAAAAACAATGGAGGGTGCAGGTAGAATTATCCGCGCAGCAGCAAGCAAAAAAATTTGTTGTTAAAAAGGGAGCAACGTCGATAGTGTGGACATGGTTTAGTTTAAGACCCCGTTTACACGTACACGGACAGTTATTTTGAAAAACTGAGATATTTCCCTTCGTTTGTGCCCTTCGTTTACACGCAAGCTGAGAATTTGCCCTTGAAAACGATTTTTTCTAAAAACTCCGGCCAAAGTGGATTTTTTGAAAACTCAGTTTGCATGTAAACTGAGGAAAACTGAGGTTTAGGCAGCCAATGTCACAGTATGCGCCAAAACATGCACCTGCGCCAAAAGTCCGACCTATGTCTACATTTTCATTTGGCTATTTTTGGGAATCTGATTGGCTTACGTGGGCTTCAGCCTTTCATTACACTGCCACCTACACCTTTGGCATGCTCTTGACGGCATATACCTGCTTGGTTCTATTAGCACATGCACTAAGCCACTCGACCGATGTTATAACAAGAGAAAAAAGCTTATGGGGGTTGTTTGGCTCGAGTTCAAGGGCTATTTTTCCGTGCCTAGAACCTGTGAAACTAATCTGGGCCCCGTTCCCCGATAACGTTCACTCTTTGCCCGCTAAGAAGACTCAAAAAGATATATCTTACCGAAGTTGTTTATGTTCCTAAGTGTGTTCCCCGAAGTCTCCCTTAAGAAGCTTCTTTACACGCTCCCTCTTAAGTGCGACGTAACAAAGGCGCTGTCCCAAGGGAAGGTGCTGAATTAGTTTGCATCGATTGCTCAGGAATCGATTGTTCACTTCACGCGAGGTGCAATACGCTGTTAAGTAAGACAACACGTTCTATGTAAATGAAACATTCCTCAAATTATTCCAGTAACATTTATTTTAGCATAGTTTAAGTTATCAGTAAAATATAGACTTATTAATTCAATTATCAAACTGTCAGTAATGAGTTTATACGATATGTTGTGACTGGTAGACGAACCACGTATCCCTCGCACTCGCTAATCATTCACCCTCCTCATCCCGTTTTGTCACTTGTCCCGCTTCTTGACGTGGGTTTAACGACTTCTAAAAATGATGTAATACACTTTTATATCAATGGTAAGGTACTTTAAAATCAGAATTGATTGGCAAGCAGCTTCAGTTTCTTCTGTTTAATGTGGTTTTGATTGCCATTGGTTAATGTTTACAATAAAAAGCAACCTATTGTACAATGAACAGAGAGAGAGAGTTAGATAGAGAATATGGTGGAGAAGTAACGTATAAAAAGGGCACCAAGCTTCTCGTCAGAGGAACTTGAAGTTTTGCTGGACGAGGTGAGCTTGCACAAGATAACACTGTTTTCCAGCTTTCGGAATAACTTGTGCAACAGCTACAAAAAAGAGCTATGGAGCGACATAGCAAGGCTGCCTCCGGATCAGGCCAAGGGTGTATTGCTGCAGCCTGGAGCCTCCCGTCTAATGCCCTCTCGTCTCATGCCCTCCCGCCATGCCCTCCCGCCTGGTGCGGTGCCTGAGCTTCTACTTTTCAAGCTAAAAGCTCACGTCCGGTCCGCTATTCTTCCTACTTTTGTGTTTTTTAACTAAACAGTAACTGCAATCACACAAATTAATAAAATACTTTAAAAAAGTCAAAAAGTAAAAATCGTATTTTACATGGGTTTAACAGCAAGGTTTCAAAGTGGTT
>JACXGM010039387.1:0-10483 GCA_016801145.1 Umbra pygmaea
GAGTGTGCGAGTGTGCGAGTGTGCGAGTGTGCGAGTGTGCGAGTGTGCGAGTGTGCGAGTGAGCGAGTGAGCGAGTGAGCGAGTGAGCGAGTGAGCGAGTGAGCGAGTGAGCGAGTGAGCGTGTGTGTGAGTGAGTGAGTGAGTGAGTGAGTGAGTGAGTGAGTGAGTGAGTGAGTGAGTGAGTGAGTGAGTGAGTGTGTGTGTGTGTGTGTGTGTGTGAGTGTGTGAGTGAGTGAGTGAGTGAGTGTGTGTGTGTAACCATGTCTGTTGGTGGGTCTGAGACATTTCTACTTAGTGTGTGTCACTTTTTCGCTAAACACACAATTACAGACACAATAGCTCAAGGTGAACATTGAACATATACTGAAACAGGTTGTTGGAGGCGGGTCTGCCTCAAGGCAGAAAAGAGTGTGGTTCATAAGGGCGGAGTTTCTGATTTAAACAGGCTGAATGCTACCCTCCTGGAATGCTGCATCTATTCATCTAATAGACAATTAAAGGCAAATGTATTAGCAGTACTTTAAAACCTAATGTGGGTCATGTCATTCATATTTTAATCTGGTTTACCTAACCTGCGATTGGGTCAGCCTGTCAGGAGCTGGGGTTAAGGGGGAGGAGACAGCATGCTGGACTCTGGTTTACCTAACCTGGGATTGGGTCAGCCTGTCAGGAGCTGGGGTTAAGGGGGAGGAGACAGCATGCTGGTAAGCCAAGTGACTAGATTTGGAAAGAATCAGACATTTTCAGGTAATATACAGATACTGTAAATTTTGCAAAATTGTATTAAAAATAACTTTTATACAATAGGGGCAGAGGGGCTTTCACACAAGGCAGTGATTTAAAGCCACAACCGGTGCAAACTATGCAAATGGCTTGAGAGACAGTTCTCTTCAAATATATTTAAAAGAATAAATGCAGAAAGTTGGGACTTTAGGTGAATAGGAGAGTTTTGAAACCCTAAAAAAGTACTTTGCTTTACGTTTTTTATGTTTGTTTTCCTTGTAGATGTGATGTATGTTAAATTTTTGCTCAACCTATATGTTTATGTAATTGTGTATATAATGCATTCTTTATATATGGAGATGAGGGTAAACTATAACCTTAAACAATGATAAAGGGTTTGGGTAAGGTCAATTTTGATTATGTACAAGTAAAAAACAAAAGTCAGTGTGTCACATGAAATGTAAATGGGTTACATGAGGGTACAAAAAATATAAGGTCCTTGAACATTTAAAGAAATTATGAGTGGATGTGGTTTTCCTGCACATTACACTGGAAAAAAGGGGAAATTGAATATTTAAAGAGCAATTGGGTTAGAGGCATTTGACTACATGTTGTAGTAATAGTAGGGGAGTAGGTATTTTAATAAACAAAAATATACCCTTTTCACTATTAGCTAAATATACGGATCAAGAGGGCCGTTACCTAATATTAAATTGTACTTTATATGGGGAAAAATGCAAATATGGTGTTCTTACATAAAACCCAATTAGGAGCTGTTATCTTGTCAGGGGATCTGTATAACACACTTGACAAGATAGATAGATATAATCATTGTTGGGGAGTACTTAACTACACTTTTCAGTAGCTTGGCAGTAGCTCAGTTGCTTTTAAACAGAGTAGCTTTTCCAGTAGCTAACTACTTTTTGCAGCAAGTAGCTGTGTAACGTGAGAAAAAGCTACATTGTGTTTTGTCCAGGGTTCTGTCGAGCCTGTCATGAATGTTTTGACAATGTTTTGATTACAAACAAAACGTGTGCATTATCGCAACCTGTTGTTTAATCACCCGTCTTGCGGCTTACGGTTCACTGACGTACAGAAGTGGGTTGACAATTCAAGTTCTACATACCCATGCTATATTATTCATGATGGAGCAAGACATGGCAGCAGAATCGGAGGATGGAGAAACAACTAGTTACCCATGGCCTTTTGTCCTAGTTTATGTCTCTCAAGGAAACGACAAGTAAAGCCTGACAGAGATATTTGAGCATTGTCTGTAATAAAACAATGCTCTTTGAAATCATAATTGTATTGCATTGTTTTATACAGAAAATATTTTACTTAATACATTCCTCCTTATTCAGTTATTTATAATATACATTGTTCAAAAAAAAATCTAAGTAGTTTCAATGTAGCTAGCTACTTTTTGATAGTAACTTGTAGTGTAGCTAACTACTTTTTAAGAAGGGTAGCTTGACTGTTGTTTAACCACAATAACTTACAACTAGCTTGTAGCTTGTTAAACTACGGTTTCAGAGTAGCTTCCCCAACACTGGATATAATAGCAATAATATAATAATAACATAATAATATAATAATATAATATTATAATAATATAATAACATAAAAATATAATAAAATAATATAGCAAAAATAATGAATTTAAGGACCCACCAAGGAGGATTGTGAATTTCATTTTAATCATTTACAAGTTACTTGGAGACGATTATATCCAACATCGAGATTTTTCTTTTTTTCCCCTCAAAGTAAGAAAAGCTATTCAAGAATTGATTATATACAGTATTTAAATCCAAGGAGGCACTTAACAATAATCCATGATTTAGTGATCTCGGGTCATTCTCCCTTATCATGTCTTATTACTCTGAACCATAATACGGTTAGTGAAAGAATATGGAGAATGAATAGAGCACATCTCAAAGACCCTGCATTTATAGAGTATGTAAATTAACACATTAAAGACTTCATTATTACAAATGTAGATTTAGAAGATAGAGACAAACCAACTCCAGATATAATATGGGATGCCTGTAAAAAGGCATATATAAAGGGGAATAGTCATTTCTTACTCGGCTAAGATCAAATCATATTTAGATTTTATAATCAAAGGCATCAGATGGGCAGCCCGCGATGCTGAAGACGTGTCGCATCGGTGAGCACAATCCCAGGATGTCACCATGTAGAGCTCAGCGCTCTGTAGTTACACTAGCTAGCTAGCGGTGTTGTTGTTAGCTATGCCACAGGCACTGAACTCACAGTACGCTGTGCTTGATTTGACACTTAAGGTCCAATTGAAAAAAAAAAAAGCTTGCAATATGGCACTACTGAACGAGTTCCAAATTTGGGTGAAATAATAAAATGTAGGCTACGTTTTCAATATATTGCTTGCACTTCGTGCGATGAAAAGAATTATAGATTTTTATATCTGTTAGAAGGTTTTGCAATGACATCTGCTTATGTTGAAGTAAGAGTTGTGTTTCTGCCTGCATTTTTTATTTTATTTATTTCACTTTTATTTAACCAGGTGGGTACATTGAGAACATTTTCTCATTTGAGACGGCGACCTGGCCAAGATAAAAGCGTAGAGGTATAGACAACAAGAAGTTACACATGAAATTACAAGACAAGGAGTGCACAATAAATAGTAAAAACAGAGAATAAAACAGTGAATGTACAATAAATAATACAGTGTGCAGGTCAAACAATAATTTTGTACAAGTAGTGCAACAGATGTCGATACAAGGAGGTAGATAATTGGTGAATCCAGTCACTTGGCGCTGTAGAATATAGAGAGTTATAAGAAAAACAAATGCAGAGTAGGGGCTGAGGTAGATGGGTACAGTTGTTGAGGTACAAAGTGGCTGTGCGTGAATAACTCTATGGTAAGTGGCATTATGACCAGGACTGTGGGAGGTGGAGTGTGCAAAATATACAGAGACAGCTATGCTGTTCAGATTTGGCATTGTAAATACAGCCTTTGAATTTAGTCCCTACAATATCACATTATTCCTGTTAATTCCCATATATTCCCAATAATTCCCACAGAAAGTTTACACCTTTGAATATTACCAAAATGTTGCAACCCTGTAATTGACAAAACAGCCAAAGATGTGAAAGCATTCACTTTGAGGACATTAACATGGGCAGGGCTCAGTGGGATTTTCCTCAGCTTTGCCATTGTATTACCTAATAGATAATGGAGGCCACATGTCCTGCAGCACGAGGCAGTGTTGCACTGTCAAGACACTGTGAAGCATAATATGGGCGTTACATGTTGTTAAAGAGTTCGGCTGGTCCACCAGACCAGTGTCATGCTGGCAGCTTCTCAGAATGAAGCCGAACAGCTAAAAGAATTTGTCACAACACTAGAATTTGGATTTCAAGACTGATACCAGATTAGTTTCAATACCTGAAACCAAAATGAGATTTGACACCAAAAAAAAACTAAAAGTAACTCACTGCCTGACAGACTGACATTTGTTAGGTTTTCAAAATCACACAATTATAATAGAAAGAAACGTGCTGTTCTATGTCCACAACAATACATACATTTAAGTGCCTCTCCTACATTTCAGATAGCAGTGTTGTTAGGTTAGTAATGCTTCCGTCTGATGTGATGGAGTCTGAAAAACAAATGGCCACTGGGAACAAGCTACTCTAGTAGTTATTGTATGATTTTCAAAATACATCAGCGTTTCTGTGCACGTGACAAATGAAACTAAAGTAAATGTAGAAAAGTCTTACGTTTGAATAAACCCTCCTGCTGTGCAAGAAAATGATCAAATTATCGTAGAGCATCTGTGAAGTCTAACCTATAGTCTAATCTAGGCTGATTAGCCTAGGATGTCAAGGGTTAACAGGCTTTAACCTTCAAACGGGACTATTGACATCCAACTATTCAGGTGAAACTACACAAACAAAAGACAACATTCTGTCCTCTACACCACTACTGACGTCAAGAGGCAGAGGAAACGGATACAAACATGCAAATTTAACCACAGGCATAAAACATCTGGAGTAGTAACAAAAAATGCTACATTTAACTTGTTAGTTTCTAAAAAGCCAGGTTTGGGAGATGCAACACGGAACGCTGTAAAATGAAAGTGGCGGCAGATCCGACTTTTTCTTCCTAAAGCTTCAGCACATAATGCAGGATCATGTTGAACAACGTGCGCCACGAATGGGAATACAGAGGCAGCTATGCTACAGTTGGTTATTAACACCACCTGCTTTAGGTTTTACAGTTACATAACAAATACGGTCTGAGTCTAAATGAGAGTCATGTGACTCAAGGCTGCCACAGCCTTAGAGATACACTGAGCTCAACTGTGCAACTCCATTTTGAACAAAGGGGTGGTCCAAAAGTGTCATCAGGATGTATTAGCAGATGGAGTCCCACTCATTTGTCTACACTGAAACAGTGGAAGTCATTAGTTTTGATGTTCCTTCAAGAACAGGTCATTTCCCCCAATATGTTTTTGAAGTGTTGTGAAGTCAGGTGAACACAAGCCCCCTGGTGGACAGTAGCTGGAACAACAGAACCCACTGGCACAGAGCCAACTGTAATGTTTCGTAAGAGTTGAGATGTACAATACTGTAGTTAGGATGAAACTGGTCTAATGAGGAACAGCACAAGCCTTTAAATACAGTATGATAAAATAACAGATGCAGTCTCTGAATTTTGAAATGAACATTTATTTTTAAACTTTGTGTTGGATGTGTAAAATTGTGTTTTTGTAAATAATCTAGTAAAATCTAACTCAGTTAGCCAGCCATTCAATTCAAAGTTTAAAGTCAGTACTTTGATTACATTTTCCAAAGAATTGGCACATATATGACTATTAGTGTGTTGTGGAATGGTCATTAATGCAAAATCATGACCAGTGACATTAAGCTATACAGGTAAACCAACAAAAACAAAATAATTCTGACCTCTACCCACCACTACTGACGTCAAGAGACAAAACCTCATAAAGAAACATGCAAATTAACCACAGGAGTATTACAACTGGAGCAGTCACACGGCAGTTACATTAAATGAACTACAGAACAGTATTATGGATGGGTGAGAGGGACGCTCTCTGGTAGAGTTTTGTTGCCCACATAAAAATAAATTAAATCAGGCTGTTTTATACTGAAAATAGCTGCTGGTTACTTCACATTTGATGTAGTAATAACTGAAATGTGCAATAAACGATGTACTTATGAACACAAGTGGTGCGGTTAAGGATGTCAACCTTAATAGAAGGTAACCATGTTTGATAGCGACGTATACGCAATCTTTATTTTTATCAGATCAAATGACGCTTATGTATATGCAAATTAAAAAGCTACAGCTATGAATCTATTTTTCTATAATACAATCATATGTACTGATGGTGATCATTTCATGCAAACAAAAGTTCGCAAAGCTGGTGAACTGAAAAAAATGTAGTTTCTTTTTCACTCGACCAAATTCTGCACTACAATTCTGCAACACTAAAATACTAGACGAACAAGTCTACACATTGACAAAGGTCAAAGGTCATTTAAGACTTCAGTTTTTCTGTTATTGAGCACATCCTCTTATCTAGAGCAATGTTGTTCAACCCTCTCCTCCGGGAACACCAGCCGTTCCATGTATTTGATCAATTTCTGAGCTAGCACACCTGATTCAACTCATCTATTGATCAGGGTCTTGATTAGTGAATCCGGTGGGCTAGTTTAGCAGCTACAGCTAAACTGTGGAACGTCTGATGTGCCCCCGAGGAGAGCGTTGATGAGGGTTGAAGTAGAGGACAATTTAGTGTTAAGGCCAGAACAACATATTTTTCCACCACGCCGCAAGATGAGCAGCTGCCATTGATGACAAAGGGTCTCATCTGTTTATCCAAGCTGATATTGCAGTGTTAGAACTGACAATGCCTTTGTGGCCATCTCAAATTTAAACCAGTCAATGTGTTTTTAACCCTTGGCAGTTTTCCCCAAATGTCCTGGTTGGACAGGAATCTGAACTGGGTCATCAGGATGGAATCAACCTATATCCACTTACGCTCTCTCCAGCTGCCTACATGAAAATAGTGATAGGCCTCAAAGGTAATGTGCTTTCCCAGAAATTAGCTCTTTCTATTACCATGGTGACAGAAAATCAACTGTCATCAACACAATCCCCCTAGTGGAGACTGGGAGAAACTACTGTATTGCACCGTGCAGCCTGCACACAACAACAGTGAAAGTGAGCGTGGTGGGGTTGTAAATGCAAGGCCAAAACTACGTTACAGGTGTTCATGTCCAATATTTTGGGATGTTCTTGTGTTAGTAGCAGGCCAGAGTGCCTCAAATTAGTGATTGTGTTCTTACCTTCTGGGCTGGGAGCGACGGTCGTACTCGCAACTCCCTGTTTCCTGAAGAGAGGACAGAGAACAGGTCAGATAACTAAACGGACACACTGACAACCTCTGAGTCTTTAAACAGATAATCGTATTGACATCATTTACAAAACAGACACACCCATCAATATAGATGCACCAGCTAAGATACACAATGGAGTTTCCAGACAGTGAAATTATTAGGTTGGCTGCTAAAGCAGTTTATTTTTATTGGGCCATCTGTATATCCAAATGGGATCTACAATTTGGTGACCACGCTAACAGAATCCACAATATTCAATAAAAGAAACATTTTTAACATGGTAAGGATTACCTTGATTTATAAACAAAACATCTTTCCCCTTCATCCTTCACCAAAGAGGCAAAGAATTCAGTTCAGAAATAAATTATACACTGCTCCAAAAAAATAAAGGGAACACTAAGATAACACATCCTAGATCTGAATGAGTGAACTAATCGTATGAAATCCTTTCGTCTTTGCATAGTTGACTGTGCTGACAACAAAATCACACAAAAATGATCAATAGAAATCAAATTTATCAACTCATGGAGGTCTGGATATGGAGTTACACTCAAAATCAAAGTGGAAAACCACACTACAGGCTGATCCAACTTTGATGTAATGTCCTTAAAACAAGTAAAAATGAGGCTTAGTAGTGTGTGTGGATTCAGGTCTGGGGAACTGGCGGGCCAGTCCATAGCATCAATGCCTTCCTCTTGCAGGAACTGCTGACACACTCCAGTCACATTAGGTCTAGCATTGTCTTGCATTAGGGGAAACCCAAGGCCAACCGCACCAGCATATGGTCTCACAAGGGGCCTGAGGATCTCATCTTGGTACCTAATTGCAGTCAGGCTACCTCTGGCGAGCACATGGAGGGCTGTGCGGCCCCCCAAAAAAATGCCACCTGACACCATTACTGACCCACCGCCAAACCGGTCATGCTGGAGGATGTTGCAGGCAGCAGAGCTTTCTCCACGGCATCTCCTGACTTTGTCACGTCTGTCACATCTGCTCAGTGTGAACCTGCTTTCATCTGTGAAGAGCACACAGCGCCAGTGGCGAATTTGCCAATCTTTGTGTTCTCTGGCAAATGCCAAACGTCCTGCACGGTGTTGGGCTGTAAGCACAACCCCCACCTGTGGACGTCGGGCCCTCATACCACCCTCATGGAGTCTGTTTGTGATCGTTTGAGTGGACACATGCACATTTGTGGCCTGCTGGAGGTCATTTTGCAGGGCTCTGGCAGTGCTCCTCCTGCTCCTCCTTGCACAAAGGCGGAGGTAGCGGTCCTGCTGTGTTGTTGCCCGCCTACGGCCTCCTCCACGTCTCCTGATGTACTGGCCTGTCTCCTGGTAGCACCTCCATGCTCTGGACACTATGCTGACAGACACAGCAAACCTTCTTGCCACAGCTTGCATTGATGTGCCATCCTGGATGAGCTGCACTACCTGAGCCACTCGTGTGGGTTGTATACTCCGTTTTATGCTACCACTAGAGTGAAAGCACCGCCAGCATTCAAAAGTGACCAAAACATCAGCCAGGAAGCATAGGACCTGAGAAGTGGTCGGTGGTCACCACCTGCAGAACCACTCCTTTATTGGGGGTGTCTTGCTAATTGCCTATAATTTCCACCTGTTGTCTGTTCCATTTGCACAACAGCAGGTGAAATTGATTGTCAAGAAGTGTTGCTTCCTGAGTGGACAGTGCGATTTCACAGAAGTGTGATTGACTTGGAGTTAAACAACACAATGTAAGTGTTCCCTTTATTTTTTTGAGCAGTGTATTTAAAAAAAAGATCAACTGTCCCACATAAATGTATTTAGCACCGATCATATTAATTTTCTACATTGTTCCACCAGTGAACACGCTAATGTGTAAAATTAAGATTTTGTTTTCTGAGACCTCAAAAGTGGTATCCTGAGTGGGAAGTGGTTGAACCGTCTTAAATCTCAGTTTATCAAATCAAAAAGATGTAGTGTGGACAGGAAAGCAAATCTGAATATTAATTTGGCACAACATTTCTAAACAGGCAATACATTTGGTTTCAGGGTTTTTACATCCATGACTGAACAAATCCTTTTCTCTCATGTTTCTACAGTAGTGAAGCAAATTAAAATAAAATCACAAAGTCCTGCCAGAGAGAAGACGGTGCAGTATTAACATGAAGTGACTTACACTACAGCCAAACTGGAGCAACACCAAAATGCTACTGATGCAATTTTAACAAGCTGGTCACTGAAAGAGACGGTAGTTCTGATCTCGTGGTGTGAAATTCTACCAATGGCACATTTAAATCTACTACACCACTGCCTGCAATGAGATGCAGGTACCAAGCTGCTGGCAATGGTTACATCTACATTCTGTTTAAACAGAAGCCTAGTTAATGGAAACCTTCCTAGATAGAGACCCGACAATGAATAGATATACATAAAAGAGACAGACGTGAGAGAGATGACATGAATTAGCCTGAATTAGAAGCACAGTAGCATATGAAGTGATTAGAAATGTATGTAAGCCAACCAGATGAATATACTGTAGCTCTACTGGAGGAGAGCAGGACTGTCAACAACTACACAACCGGTCAAATACCAGCTGTTAACATGTAGGTATTCTACTATTTAGAGTACATAGTTGTCTGTAAGGCAACGGATTTGTGTTCTCTTAAAGATTATCCTCAACTGTGAAATGCGCTACTAAATATCCACTTTGATACGTGTCAAGAAGTTGGCTGTCGTGATATTTAACTAAGAAGATGATAAGGGCTGGAATGCCTTAGAGCTTTCCTCCAGCCAGCCACCCACCCCCCCACCCACCCAAGCATAGCAGGATGTTGCCCCATCACAGACAGACAGCCAGGACATAATCCCAGCCTGCTCTGGGCCAGTAATCCCCTAATTCAGGGAACTTTCTCCCAGGCACCAGGTCCTAGTCATCACAGCCTTCTGCACACTGACAGAGGCAGACCAGAGGCAGACCAGAGGCAGACCAGAGGCAGACCAGAGGCAGACCAGAGGCAGACCAGAGGCAGACCAGAGGCAGACCAGAGGCAGACCAGAGGCAGACCAGAGGCAGACCAGAGGCAGACCAGAGGCAGACCAGAGGCAGACCAGAGGCAGACAGAGAAGGATACATGATGTACAGGACACAGGGAATAGAAGGCCTTTTAAGTTACGCCAAGTATGTCAAAGATCTGCTTGGTTTAGGTCCAGTATGTCAAAGATCTGCTTGGGTTAGATCCAGCATGCCTAAGATCTGCTTGGGTTAGATCCAGCATGCCTAAGATCTGCTTGGGTTAGATCCAGCATGCCTAAGATCTGCTTGGGTTAGATCCAGCATGCCTAAGATCTGCTTGGGTTAGATCCAGCATGCCTAA
>JACXGM010039388.1:0-10592 GCA_016801145.1 Umbra pygmaea
TATGACGACATAAGGGGAAAATATCAGAACAGCTCGTTTTAGCTTTCGTTTTCTCAATGTCAGAGAAAGATACACAGTGCTTGGTTTTTACCTATCGCCATTTCTAGCCACTGGGGGACCATAGTCAGGCTAGATTAACTAATATTGATGTTAAAAAACCTCATAAAGTGAAATTTTCATGCCATGGGACCTTTAAGGTATAGCTTGTCTTTCTGTGACGTTTTGATCAGCCGATTTAATGCCAAACAGATGAGGTGGTATGATTTTTTTAGTATGTAGAGAACTGCAATGCTGGCTTCCTTGTTCCAAGCCCCGCCCACCCGGCATGATTCTGTGAAACAGTTCATAAACAAAGTCGCTGGTAACACAATTGCTTCTAACCTAGGATTTGCAGATGAGGAATTTTACAACATGCTTTTACATTCTGAGTGACATTCAACCATACATGTTTGCGCCCGAGTACCTTAAAAAATGTCATCAAACATTTTTTAATACAAAAAATAAAGAGATAGATGGTGACTCGAAATGCACCAGAGAACTGTCAGTGTCGGAGGAGAGGATAGCAGTTCAAACTGTTACTGACAGTGCTGGATGGCAATACATTGGCTAGCAGCGCTGCAAATCCTGCAAGTTCACCATCATCACCACCACCAGCTGATAGCTCTGTTGTTAGCGAGTCTGAGGAGTCGATGGCTGAGGAGATGGGGTATCTAGTGAAGTGCCTGCAGCAGGTGCAATTTAGATGGACGATCAGTTCAAAAACAAGCAAAAATATTACCCCTGGCTTTTGATGCATAATTTAAAACTGGGCTGCAAAACAAGCAACTATGTAGGGAGTTTGGGTCCAGAAAATAGTGATGGGATGAAACTAGTTTTACTATTAACCTACAAAGCACTACATGGAATTTCCTCCACTTATCTGTCTGATTTGGTGCAACCATACATACCCTCACGTACATTATGTTCACAAGATGCCAGGCCTCCTTACTGTTCCTAGAATTTGTAAAAAAACAGCTGGTGGAATGGCTTTCTCATATAGAGCTCCAATTCTGTGGAATGATCTGCCAACCCATGTGAGAGATGCAGACTCAGTCTCAACATTTAAGTCTATGCTGAAGACTCATCTCTCAGTAAGTTCTATAGTATAGTGTAGTCTGGCCCAGGGGGCTAAAAGAGAATGGCGGCACTGTTAACCGCCCATGCTGGCTTGCCTGGTAGGCTCCTCACTCTCCACTGGGATATCCTTACTCCAATGCTACCCCTGCTGTGGTTACGGTCTGCTGGTGACCCTTTGGGTGTGTGGTCTTGGCAATGTGGGTGGGTCAGAAGCATGCCTGCTTGCTCCTGCCCAAGGCTTTCCTTGCGCAGGACAACGTCTCTTGTCCCCCCCGTCTCAGCCCCAGATGTTATGCTGCAATAGTTTATGTGCCGGGGGACTAGTTTTTTTTTTGTCCCCAGTGGCAGATTATATATTCATTTTGGGGTCAGAGCTGTATCAAGGTACTAGACTCAAGGTTTGCCAACTCTAAAGGCCATGCATAGACTATAGAGCCCTGACAAGTGTCACCATAAAACATTGGTATCCTATGCCGTTGATTACAGCCCCCTTAGAGCAAGTCGGATGAGCGTCTACCTATACGAAATTAGATCTATGCAGCGCTTACAACTTGGTCAGGATTACGGAAGGGGATGAGTGGAAGACTGCTTTTATCACTCATACGGGACATTACGAGTATTTGGTCATGCCCTATGGATTAACTAACACGCCCACAGTGTTCCAGTCATTCATGAACAACATTCCATGACATGTTTGATTGTTTTGTGGTTGTCTACATACAATATATTGATCTATTCGTCATCAGTATCGGAACATTTCGAACATGTTAAAGCAGTGCTACAACATCTCCTAGACAACCAGTTGTATGTCAAAGCAGAAAAAAAAACATTTTACTAATGTTAAACTTTTACTACAAAATATAGTACTTACAGTTGTAAATCCTTCTTTTTGGTCATCAAATGTTCCCAGTAATGACATAAAGCATAGTTTTCCCAAGTAAAATCCATCTTGTTATGTGAAAATTCCAATTTCTTGACCGGACCGTTACCGAATGTATTCGTAAATAAATTAAAAACTTTGTGTATTTAAACCGCGGGCCTTCATTTCTGAAAAAAAGATGGATGTGAAAAGTGTCAAACAGCTCAGCAATTTCAGAATCCATCATCCTTATGAAACAGAGATCTTAAAAATGTGCAAGATTAACAATTTTAACTGAAGATTGACAGAAATAATTTACGAAAGAAATGTGTTGTTCGTCTCAGGACCCAAATGTAAACGTCATCACGTTGCATTTTTTCTAAAAATATACTTGTACAAACAAAGCTACAGCTCATTGGCTATTCACTGAATCATTCTAAAATGTTAGGCATATGTGGCCAGCTCCCAAGCAACATGATTTGAATTGCTTCCAGCACCCTATCTCGATATGGCTTTGTAGGGTTATTTCAAAGAGGATGTAGAGAAATAAAAACAGAAAATAATTATATATTTTCTTTATTTCATCTTGTGCCATATTCACTGTGTATATTTTTGTTAAATTAATTTTACATATCCAAAAATTAAAAGTATTTTCTTTAAAAAAATATCAACCATAAGTTTGTCCTTGCCTCAGGTCCAGTGTAACAAGAGGTTAACTTTGGGTATGTTTTTTTAGGGAGAATTTGACAATTAGGAGGCGATCCTTAAGTAGTTAACTAACGCGCCCGCAGTGTTCCAGTCATTCATGAACAAAATATTCCATGACATGCTGGCAGTGTTGTAGTCAAGACCACCTAACCTGAGACCAAGACAAGACCAAGACCAGAGTGTATCGAGACCAAGACAAGACCAAGACTTTTAGGGGCCGAGACCAAGCCGAGACCAAGACCGAGGGCGGGCGAGACCGAGTCAAGACCAAGACCAGCGCCCCACACTACATGACACAATAAAATGTGAAACATGATCAAACGAGCTTCTCAAATTGATCTGAAAGATCCACATTCCCATAAAAACACTGATAGCTGAAATAAACTTAACCATCTTTATTCAATACTCCTGGGTGACTTCCATCATTTAGTACAGAATGTAAAAAAATTATTCATTGTTCATCACTAAAGTCTTCACTTTTCTCCTCCTTTTATCAACAATACATAAAGTTATGTTGTTTTTAAATCCACAACAATCCTTTTTTCAAAACCACATAGCTAAATGTGTTAAAAAATGCCAAACATTCAACATAAAAAATGCAGAAAAGCTGTGTATTGTAATGAATAAAGTAATTCTATGTGAAATGTTGATGTTTATGATCAACTATTGTAAGAGTATTTTATAGCTTTTATGTGTAATCAAAGAAACAAAAGATATCTAATACAAAGAGGTCAGAAAGTCAGTGGCCTAACTGCGTGTGATTTATAAAAGTACAAAAATTGATTTAATTTGGAGCAGTTTCATCAAAAAGTAAAAACAATATAAATCAATGGTATTTTGGCCATCACATTTTTCAAATAGGGTAAACAAGGAAGTTAAATGTTTGATGTGGTATGAGCCAGAGAGTGTGTGCTGGTAAAAAGTAATATATTTGATCGGTAACTGTAAATTGGAACTTAAAAATCAGCTCTCTGAAAGTAACGTGCCATACAATAACCTATTTACAGTGCCTTGCGAAAGTATTCGGCCCCCTTGAACATTTCGACCTTTTGCCACATTGCAGGCTTCAAACATAAAGATATAAAACTTTCATTTTTTGTGAAGAAGCAACAACAAGTGGGACACAATCATGAAGTGGAACGAAATTTATTGGATATTTCAAACTTTTTTTAACATATAAAGAACTGAAAAATTGGGCGTGCAAAATTATTCAGCCCCCTTAAGTTAATACTTTGTAGCCTCACCTATTGCTGCGATTATAGCTGTAAGTCGCTTGGGGTATGTCTCTATCAGTTTTGCACATCGAGAGACTGAAATTTCTGCCCATTCCTCCTAGCAAAATAGCTCACGCTCAGTGAGGTTGGATAAAGAGCGTTTGTGAACAGCAGTTTTCAGTTCTTTTGGATTCAGGTCTGCACTTTGACTTGGCCATTCTAACACCTGGATATGTTTACTTGTGAACCATTCCATTGTAGATTTTGCTTTATGTTTTGGATTATTGTCTTGTTGGAAGACAAATCTCCATCCTAGTCTCAGGTTTTTTTCCGGACTTCATCAGGTTTTCTTCCAGAATGGTCCTGTATTTGGCTCCATCCATCTTCCCATCAATTTTAGCCATCTTCCCTGTCCCTGTTGAAGAGAAGCAGGCCCAAACCATGATGCTGCCACCACCATGTTTGACAGTGGGGATGGTGTGTTCAGGGTGATGAGCTGTGTTGCTTTTACGCCAAACATAACGTTTTGCATTGTTGCCAATAAGTTTCAATCTGGTTTCATCTGACCATAGCAATTTCTTCCACATGTTTGGTGTATATCCCAGGTGGCTTGTGGCAAACTTCAAACAAGGCTTTTTATGGATATCTTTCAGAAATGGCTTTCTTCTTGCCACTCTTCCATAAAGGCCATATTTGTGCAGTATATGACTCATAGTTGTCCTATGGACAGACTCGCCCACCTCAGCTGTAGATCTCTGCAGTTCATCCAAAGTGGTCATGGGCCTCTTGGCTGCATCTCTGATCAGTCTTCTCCTTGTTTGAGCTGAAAATTTAGAGGGACGGCCAGGTCTTGGTAGATTTGCAGGGCTCTTCAATATTATCGCTTGCACAGTGCTCCTTGGGATGTTTAAAGCTTGGTAAATCTTTCTGTATCCAAATCCAGCTTTAAACTTCTCCACAACAGTATCTCGGACCTGCTTGTTGTGTTCCTTGTTCTCCATGATGCTCTCTGTGCTTTCAACGGACCTCTGAGACTACCACAGACCAGGTGCATTTATACGGAGACTTGATTACACACAGGTGGAATCTATTTATCATCCTTAGTCATTTAGGTCAACATCGGATCATTCAGAGATCCTCACTGAACTTCTGGAGAGAGTTTGCTGCACTGAAAGTAAAGGGGACGAATAATTTTGCTCACTCAATTTGTCCGTTTTTTATTTGTTAAAAAAGTTTGAAATATCCAATAAATTTTGTTCCACTTCATGATTGTGTCCCACTTGTTGTTGGTTCTTCACAAAAAATTACAGTTTTATATATTTATGTTTGAAGCCTGAAATGTGGCAAAAGGTCAATGTTCAAGGGGGCCGAATACTTTTGCAAGGCACTGTAATTTAGTCATTTCTCATATAAGTTGAGGTGCATTACTCAGTATTCAATCTCTGCTCATATCTATAGGTTAGCTCTCTAACCCAAACGAGAGAGCATCACCTCGGCGCGTAGCTTTAATGTCGGGAGCTGTATGCAGCTGACATTAGCTAAGGTCGATGTAAATTAACATTAGCTACACATGTGCAGCAGTTTGTCTACATTACTCATTGATCAAATAAGACTATGGTGGGACAAAAATTTGCTTTGGAGCAGGAGCATCGATAAGAGGACTCGTTAACGTTGAGGGCATACAATATCGATGGTTCATAAAACTTAGAACCCAGAGCCGTATACAAAGATGGATTTATATATGGCTCTGTTAGAACCAGTTCTCGAGTGTAACCCGTTTTTAATCCCCATCCGAGGCAGGTTGCTAGCGTTAGCTAGCCAGCTTTGCTTAACATCACTCTTACACATAGCTTACCTTTCTTTGTGCTTCCTTTCTAAGTGACAATGAAAGTTTGAAGTAGTCCCCACCATCTCTGAAATCTAAGTACTGCAGTATTTACAAGAAGCTGTATGCTTTCTTCTGGATGTTGTTTAACAAATATATTCTTTATGATTTTTGTAGCCGAATTGTATTACTGAAGATTTTGCAGATATCTTTTACTGCTCCCAGACACATACAGCTCACTTTCTTGGGAGTGCGAGTGAAAGGGGGCGGGGATGGGGGGCGGGGTTATTGCTTGGATTGTAATCAGTACATTTTACATCCAATAAAAGCAAAGATGTTAACAAAAACTAGACAATATACTGTACTGGCAATTTAGTGACATTTCCACAGTTATGGACTTGACTGGTCTTGAAAAAAGTTCAGAGTCCTCAATGTCCGAGACGGAGACAAGACCAAGTACAAATGCGGTCGAGACCGAGACGAGACCGAGACCATCAAAAAGTGACCTACAACAAGTACTACAAAACTGCATGCTAGATCATTTTGTGGTTGTCTACACAGACGATATATTGATCTATTCGTCTTCAGTTTTGGAACATTTCAAACATGTTAAAGCAGTGCTACAGCGTTTCCTAGACAACCAGTTGTATATCAAAGCAGAAAAAAGTATTTCATGTGTCCACTGTTTCTTTTCTGGGATTTGTTCTCACCCCAGGTGGGGTTAAGATGGATGACAAAAAGATAGAAGCCGTGCGTAATTGGCCGCTGCCTAAAACTACTTCATTCGCAACTTCAGCATAGTAGCTGCTCCCTTCCATGTCATGACCACCCAACGTCGCCCCGTACTGACCTGGACAGATCAAGCGCTATTTGCGTGTCATACTCTGACTCAACGGTTTACCACTGCCCCAGTGTTGCAGCAACCCAAACCTGCACTCCCATTCACAGTGGAGGTGGATGACTTGGAAGTCGAGGTAGGGGCTGTATTGTCACAACCCTCAGGTCCTGCCTTCAAACGCCATCCTAGCGCATTCTTCTCTCGCAAATTCACACCGGTGGAACAGAACTATGACGTAGGCAAAATGGAATTGTTGGCGATGAAACTAGCACTTGGAGAATGGAGGCCCTGGTTGGAGGGGTCCTGTCATCCTATCAAGGTTTTAACCGATCATTGGAACCTGGAGTACATTAGAAACGCAAAATGGTTAACTACTCAACAAGCTAGATGGTCGTTGTTCTTCAATCGCTTTACCTTCTCTGTGTCCTACATTCCAGGTAATAAAAACGTTACGGCGGATTTGCTTCCTCGTCAGTTCAACCTGGCTACCAAACCGATCGAACCAATTCTACCTGCCACCTGCGTGGTAAGAACGATACAATGGGATATTGACACTTTTATCCTTGAGGCTCTCGTTACAGATCCTGCACCACCAAAGGAAGACCTACGTTCCCGAGGCCCTCAGACCACAACTCATGCAATGGTGTCACACCTCCCTTGGAACAGGTCACCCGAAAATAACAAGTACGGTCCAACTACTCTCCAGGAAATACTGGTGGTCATCGCTCCAGGCAGATGTAACGGATTATGTCCTGTCCTGCCCAATCTGTTCTCAATCTAAGATGCCACATCAACTGCCCTCAGGTAAACTGTTATCGCTACCGGTACCCAATCGGCCATGGTCCCATGTCGCTTTAGACTTTATTACAGAATTACCTACCTCTGCTGGGAATACCGTTATACTGGTCCTTATAGACCGTTTCTCAAAAATGTGCCGACTAATTCCCTTTGACAAATTGCCTAATGCCATGAATTTGGCGGAAAGTGTTTTTCTCAATGTGTTTTGACAGTATGGCCTCCCGGAAGATATTGTATCGTACAGGGGCCCGCAGTTTACATCCCATGTGTGCAGGGCATTCTGTTGCCGTCTCGGTGTAACGGTCAGTTTATCATCGGGGTATCACCCTGAATCCAATGGACAAACCAAACGGCTCAACCAGGTAATAGGCACATTTCTGAGACAACAATGCTCCAACCGACCACACGACTGGGGTAAGTACCTACCATGGGTCAAGTATGCCCAAAGCTCCCAGATACAATCTTCCCTCGGCATAGTGCCATTTCAGTGTGTTCTAGGATACCAACCGTCCCTGTTTCCCTGGGATACTGACACAGTTGAAGTGGGACAGTTTTTCACCGCCAGTGCCAAGGTTTGGGATTCTGCGCATCAGCACCTTGTGCAAGCATCTAGAGCCCAGAAGGGCAAAGCTAACAGGAGGAGGCGCCCTACAGCTCGTCCAGAGGTACATTGGTCCTTTTAAGATGACACAATCCTGTTACTTACAGCCTGCAGCTGCCACGGCAGTATCGGCTTGCCTCTTCCTTCCATGTTTCCTTGTTAAAGCCAGTATGTTACAGTCCTCTTCACCCTCTGTTGTCCACCCGGGCCCCCCCCCCTCCTTTTGACATTGGGGTGCTCCGGCTTTATCGGGTGCGTGACCTGATTTCCTCCAGGAGATGCCAGGGGGCGTGGCAGTACCTTGTGGATTGGGAGGGCTACGGGCCGAAGAATGCTCCTGGATCCCGGTGGTCGATGTTCTGGACCCAGACCTCGTCTCCGCATTCCACCGGGACCACCCTGATACTCCTGCTCCACGCCCCAGGGGTCGTCCATCGGTTCGTTCCTCCCGGTTTTCTGGAGCCGCCCGTGGAGAGGGGGGTTCTGTGACGTCGTCTAATTCTACCCTGGTTTCGCGACCTCATTCCTCTCACGACACTGCTCAACTTCCCATCAGTCACAAATGCATCCCTATAATCAGGTCCAAATCACCTGAATACTGACACCTGCTCACTCTGGTCTGTATACAAGCAACCACACCCTCATTACCTCTTCGCGAGGTATTGTGAGTAATTATTTCCATTCCGAGCATTTAAGTAATATGTCTTATGGTCTGACCTTTATAGCTTTTGTCTGTTTACTCTGAATTTGGACTATCCTACTGGTACCTTTGCTCTATTCTGATCCTGCCTAGTTATCGACCTTGCCTGTCTGATTACCCGAGACCCAGTTTGATTCCTGCCTGTCCGAGATCCCACCTGTCTGACTACCCGATTTCAAGTCCTGTACTCGCCTGTGAGCCTTGCCAGTGACCTGTCCAGCCTGTCTGAAAACCTGTCCAATATTGTTTGACCATGCCTGTCTATAGACCATCCCTAGCCTGTGCCTTGTTAGGTTTTCACTTGCTGTGGGAACTACTGAGATCGATTTCATATATTTAAATAATAAACAACCTTGAAGATTTTTCCTTATAGGTCCACGTCTGATAGTTACAGAACACCTCGCCAATAAATCCAGGGAGATGGACCCAGCTGAATAAACCACTCGCCTCGACCAAAAGGAGGAACGGATCGATGAGTTATGCCAACAACATCAACATACATCTATACCCGCACTGAATCATGGTGAATAGGTACCACTGTCCACTCCCATTCACATTGCTATGCCACTCAAATATGATGGAACACCAGGAAAGTGTCGGGGGGTTCTCATGCAATGTTCCCTGTATGTTGACCATCACCCTCAGCAGTTCCTCACTGACAAGAACAAAGTGGACTTTATCATCTCCCTTCTTACGGGCAGAGCATTAGATTGAGCAACTGCTCTTTGGTCTTCTAACCATCCAGATTTAAACAATGAAAATGCCTTCATCGATATGTTTAAAAATGTGTTTGATCACCCGATTTCAGGACACCAGGCCGGAGATCAATTATGTGAGCTCAGACAAGGGAAACGCTTGGTGGCAGACTATGCCTTAGAATTCCTGAAACTTTTAATTAGAATATATAACTTTTGGAAAAGTGTATAGACCTCCCTCTGTCCCTGTAGAGTCCTCTGACTGTTTAACTTCCACCATTGACTCGATCTCTTGTAAAAATGAAATGATTATTTTAGGTGATTTCAACGAAAACTGGTTAGACAAGACTTCTACTAAGGATACAAATAATTTTGGAAATCTAAATCTAAGAATTACCCCAACATGTCAGTCTCTACCCGATTGGTTACTTGTCTCTCACTCTGATAGATTTACTAAGGCGGGTGTTTTGTCTGATTGCCTCAGTGACCATTCAGCTATTTATTGTATATGAAAGATTAAAATCCTCCACCAAAATGAAGAAAATGAACATAGATTTATTTATTAACTATGATATTTCTATTAATACTTGGGATAGGTACCAATTAATACAAAATCTTCATGAGGCCTGGGATTTTTTTATTCTGAGATCACTCAGGTAATCGACAGACACGCTCCTTGGAAAATATCGAAGGTGAAGGGAAGACACCTGCCATGGATAAGTACAGAACTTATAACTATTTTTAAGCAGAGGGACAAGGCTTGGGCTATATATTGTCAGACAAGGAAAAATTATGATTGGGAATCTGTAACAGGAGTCCCAGAGTGGGACTCCTGTTCCGATATGAACTGAGATATGGACTCCTTGTATGAATGTTTAGTGAATAATATAAGGAACTCAATCTAATTATTATTATTATTATTATTATTAGTATTCCAGTGCGTATGTACTGTGGTTTTGATTTATGGTTACATGTGTGTTACAGTTTATCATTGTGTGCTGTGTAGCGCCTTCCTCCCTTTCACTTGGGTACTGATTGGGAGCCGAGCGAGCTAATCACCTAATCACTGTCAGCTGGCTGCTCGGTTCCTATATCAGTCCTAGGTGGAAGAGAGGAGGGTGCGATTCATTATTATATTGTCACGTTGGTGTATGTGCAAGAGACATTGGAGGTCGGTCCGGGATTACATTCAGCAAGGTTGTGAAACGTGAGTCACCTATGTCCATGTGTATAGGCAG
>JACXGM010039389.1:0-10595 GCA_016801145.1 Umbra pygmaea
CAAGGCATGGCTCAGGTTCGGAGACAAGGCATGGCTCAGGTTCGGAGACAAGGCATGGCTCAGGTTCGGAGGCAAGGCATGGCTCAGGTTCGGAGACAAGGCATGGCTCAGATTCGGAGACAAGGCATGGCTCAGGTTCGGAGACAAGGCATGGCTCAGGTTCGGAGACAAGGCAAGACTCAAGCTTGGCCGATGGTAGTGTAGCGACCGCTGGTGGCCGGGAGGCTTGAGCGAAAACAGCGGCCTCTGGTGGCTGGGAGACTTGAGAGCGAAAACAGCGGCCTCTGGTGGCCGGGAGGCTTGAGCAGAAACAGCGGCCTCTGGTGGCCGGGAGGCTTGAGCAGAAACAGCGGCCTCTGGTGGACGGGAGGCTTGGGCAGAAATAGCGGCCTCTTGTGGACGGGGAGTAGTGGAGACCTCTGGTGTTCTGAGCATGCTGGAGACCTCTGGTGGTCTGGACATGGTGAAGGCCTCTGGTCTGGAAACTTGGGTGACCTCTACTGGTCTGGAAACTTGGGTTATCTTAGCTGGCCGTGGAGCGGAAACACCGGCCTCTTGTGACCAAGGAATTTGGGCGATCAGGGTCCTGCCAGGACATCAAGAGGCCCCAATGGCTTCAAAACAGGACATTAGCTGAGGTTCACTGGCTTCCAAACAGGACAGTAGCTGAGGGGATCGGGTAAGCAACCGCTTAATAAGGAAGATCTCAGCCTCTGTCTGGAGTGACCCATAACCGGCCCTCCATGCGAAGAACTGGCTAACCAAGTCTGGACGGGCACTGAGGGCATGGCCACATTGGTTCGCCCCATCTACTTTGGAGTCTTTCTTAATTCTGCGAAGATTAAATCTCTCTGGGAACTGAAGCCGGTGGCCATCTTGGAACTGGGAGTAGTAGCCTTTGTGGAACTGGAACTGGTAGCCATCTTGGAACTGGGACTAGTGGCCTTCTTGGAACTGGGACTAGTAGCCTTCTTGGAACTGGGACTAGTAGCCTTCTTGGAACTGGGACTAGTAGCCTTCTTGGAACTGGGGCTGGTATCCATCTTGGAACTGGGGCTGGTATCCATCTTGGAACTGGGGCTGGTATCCATCTTGGAACTGGGGCTGGTATCCATCTTGGAACTGGGGCTGGTATCCATCTTGGAACTGGGAGTAGTAGCCTTCTTGGTACTGGGGCTGGTAGC
The DNA here is from genome assembly GCA_016801145.1 of Umbra pygmaea. Taxonomy (NCBI): domain Eukaryota; kingdom Metazoa; phylum Chordata; class Actinopteri; order Esociformes; family Umbridae; genus Umbra; species Umbra pygmaea. Next base: position 1,185 of record JACXGM010039389.1, read on the forward strand.
CTTCTTGGGATTGGGACTGGGACTCACCGTTTTAGAACAGGAACTGGGTGCCCTCTTTGGAGCTTCAAAAAGGGTAGGTGTCTCAAAGACACGACGGGGAAGGATGTAGTCCCCATCCATAGCCTCCCTGACTGAAAAGTCCTCATAGGAGGCTTCGTAGAGGTCCATTACAGGATCCTCCTGGGCCCAGCCATCCCAAAACAGCTCACTCCCAGCCATTTTATATTATGGCGAGGTATTCTGTAATGAACACTCCAACAGCTTAAAAAAGAACACTGTTTATATTAAACAGGATAAATGTTGTATTATGGCAACGGGACAGAATCTTACTCCAAGGCAGAACACTCAATCAAACGATACAGGGGTCAGGCCAGAACAACTATACAAGAATACAGGCTATGGCACAGAAGGTAAATCCAAGGCAGAATAAATCTATACAAGGCAAAGGTCAAACCGGAATAACAAGAAAACATTGGAATGCTCAGAATGAGAGAAAATAATACGCACAATACCTCGCAATCAGGTAATGGAGAGTGTGCGGCTTATATACAAAATAGAGTGAGCAGGTGTGTTGAATTTGGATAATTGAGTCCGGGTATGAAAATTGTATTTCAGAGGAGGCATGAATAGGGAAGCTGTAGTCTACAGGAAGAAGAACTGGGGAATGGGAATTGTAGTTCTGAGCAACGTAGAACAGGGAAATGGCAGTTTCCAGGGAAGGGGAACTGGGGAACGTTACAATATGTGTAGTATTCATCTTTATTCATTTATTATTTTTATAACAAACTAATTAATTAAAATATATTGTAGTTAAGATTCAATTAAAACAATTAATTAAACAATATTTTAAACAACAGTTGTAGTGAAACTAACGCAAACTGTGTTAAATTTGGAAAACAACACTTTTTAAAGAGCCGTTTGGGAGCCAAAAGAGCCAGCTCTTTTTGGTGAGCTGAGCCGAATGAGCTGACTCACTGAAATGAGCCGAAATGCCCATCACTATGAAGACTAAAAGGGGAGGGAACACAATCACCAACCGGAAAACAAATCACAAACCAAAATAAAAAAACGTTTTATTTGAGAAATTACCGAAGATTATTTTTACGAAAGAGTAGGTGAAATGTAATGGAGTGGAGATTACATTATTTAAAAAAATACTTGAGTCAGAATACATCCCCCAGAGAGTAACTAGTTCCTCTAAAACTGTATTCTTATAGTCATTTGTGTTACTTGTAACACATTACTAGCCACCCCTGGGTAGCAGTGACCACAAATCATAATGTCGCTATTACTAACCAGCTAGGTGCACTAACAGCGCATTGGGTGGGCAGTTATCGGGTTTGAACTAACCTTTCCAATTAGTACAAGACAAGGGTATAGCTTATGTTTCAGGCTAAATTAGGCTAGATGTCATTCAGCTTTCACTACATGTATTAAAAATAATTTGCAGCAATAAAATGCATGCATTCTAATGGGAAAATCTCTTTTACACTTTATTCCTTGAAACAAAATAGTTCCCAGAGACACAACATTGGAACGTTTAACCCTGTCTTTGTCTATCTTAATTAGGTGGATTGTAGTTAAGGAAAAAACACTGTCTAGCAACTATCACTGGGAATATTCCGATCTTACATGGCATCAAAACCCAGGGCCCACTGCACCAGCATAAGTTCTGACGATGGGTCTGAGAATTTAACCCCGGTACTGTTGACCAGCATGTGGAGGTTTGTGAGACCCTCAAATAATATATGCCTCCCCACACCATGACTGACCCACTGCCAAACCGGTCATGCTGGATGACGTTGCAGTTCACCACGGCATCTCTAGACTCTCACGTCACATGTATACAGGGGGAACCTGCTCTCATCTGTGAAGAATATGGGGCTCCAGTGGCGGACCTGCCAATTCTGGTATTCTCTGGTGTATATCAATCGAGCTGCATGATGCTGGGCTTTGAGGTTCAACTAGAAGACGCCGGGCCCTCATTCCACCCTCATGGAGTCTGTTCCTGATAGTTTGGTCAGAAACATGCACCCCAGTAGCCTGCTGGATGTTATTTTGGCTCTGGCAGTGCTCTTCATGTTCCTCCTCACACAAAGAAGCAGATACCGGTCCTGCTGCTGTGTTGTTGCCCTTCAACACCCCTGTCAAGGTCTCTTTTGTCAAAGGCTCCTCTCCTGGTTTCTCCTCCATGCTCTTCAGGCTGTACTGGGAGACAGAAAACCATCTTGCAACGGCATGTATGGATGTGACCTCCTGAAAGACCTGGACTACCAGTGCAACCTAAATGGGCTGCAGATACCGCCTCATTCTAACAGTAGTGACAAGGAGAGTAGCAAAACACGAAACTGAAGAAGAATCAGTCAGGAAGAATAAGGAGAGTGCAATGTTCTTTGGCCACCACCTACAAAACCATTCCCTTTTTGGGGGTTGTCTTGCTGTTGCCTCACTTATTAGCAACAAAGCAGGTGACATTGATTCACGATTCTTAACTGGACAGATTGATATCCGTGAAGTTAAACTGACTTGGTGTTATACTGGGATTGTTGCATGTTCCCTAAATTTTTTGAGCATTGTATTTAATTTGTTATGTTTATGGTAGTAGAGTACCAATATTCATTTAGTTCTACCAAATATGTTATCATTGTATAAATAAACTCTAAGAGTGGTCTGTATTTTGCCAGCAAGCTGGCATCTGAAAAATACAGATTATTTGATTGACATTTGTGGTTGTCTAGCGATGTTCACTGGTCCCACTTTAGGCGTGACATTTCAATTCAGATCAGGGAAGTGTCAGTTCCATGGCAGTTTGACACCTATAGAGGAGGTTTCATGTTCTTGACCCTCATGCATAAAAGTTATGCAATAACCAAATTACTTTCAAGGTGCTACAGTTCATGTGTCGATAGATACATGATTAGCTCCAAAAGACATTAGTAGTCAGGTGCATGTTGTGCACAATGATTAGCCAATGATGTACCAGATTCTGGCCTGCATTTTACACGCACCCTTCTCATTATCAATTGAGATGAGTAAATTTGGAAATATTGCATGATACAAATGTCAAATCGCAAAATGATTGAACTGTGCCAAAACTGAAAAAGGGTTTTTAAAAGGAAAACGGTAAACAGTAAATGCTAAATAGAAAAGTATATTTGTTAATTGACTGATAGGAAGAAAATAAATATATGCTTTTTGTATTTTACTTTCCAATTAAATATTTAACACATCAGATAAATGTTTTTACGGACATTTGTCATTTCAGGAGGCACTTTGTCTTTCCTTGTTGATATTTGATCTTCATCGCTACATGAATTACAGCAACTAGAGGGTAGGTTGCTTGATGTTGATTAGACAATCCATTATATTGCAATCTATATGTTTGACACCTTAAATTAACATATAGGATTGCCGCTGCAGAAGTGTTTCATGCACACATTTCATGTAATTGTCTAAAAGTAAACAAAATTAAAAACAATATTTCAGGCTCTTAGGACTGTTTCATTAACTGTGAAGATAGCTGTTTAGGGACAACATTAGGTACATTTTATACACTGAATACCCATAGGAAGAATGCAAGAGGATCATTACTTTCCTATCAAATCATTTCAGATGGTAGAACAACACCCATTTACATCTTATTTTATGTTTTACACAATACCAGGTTTAAACATGACATTTTTACATCATATCCCCTTATTCTCTCCAATATCGTTCACAATCTATTTGCAAATGATTTTGTACAGTGGAGAGAAAAAACAACTGTTCAAACTTTACCTCCAGCGGTCAGATAAACATGTACGGACCTTAGAGCCATAACTACAGGCCAACCTCTGTTTGGAATCTTTAACAATGTTGGTTGTTTTTGCTGCTTCTCCAGGGTTCTTGTGGATTTGGTTAATTAGTTGCAAGACAGGTGTTAATTAGCCCAGGCGAGGGGAGGATTCGGGGATTGGTTTGGTTCTGATCTATCCTAGTATGTCTCCAGGAGCTCTATATTTCTTTGATCTTTCCTGCAGGGCTGAATGCGCACCAGCGCTTGTCATTTCCAATTAGGATGTTAAACAGATCTTCCAAAGGTGTCCTGAATGTTTCTATTTTTCTCATTCCGATCAGTTGTAAGGAACAGGGGAGATGACAAATCTGTCAAGAGCTGGGAGGATTTTTTGACACATTTTCTCTTCCAGCTGTATGACAGGAAACTGTATCTTGCGGTTGGAGATTGAGCAACAAGAACACTATGGTGGTGAAAAAGGGAAAGCAAAGTCAAACAGGTCTAGAAACTTTTCATATGGTTTGGATTATACTGTACAGCACCCCCATACAATGCCCTCAAAGTCAGTACCACCCAGTTTTCATTACAACCCTTTATTCTGGGACTTATTTAGACCTGGTACACAGCATTGAATACCCCTGATGTACCATATAGGTGCATTAACATATTTGTTTCATTGTTGAAAGCTTTTAAGGGTATGCAGGCCATTCTTATGATATGCCTTTGATACTGTAGGTATTAAACTGATTTGAGAAAGAAAATCAATACAGCATTTTAAACCTTGGGATTATTAATACCATTCCTATGCACTTAGATTTGTTTTATTATTACAAACTGGCATTAGTAATTTTCCCAGAATATAGATGATCATCACTGAGATTTGATATGAAGAAATGTTTGGGATAATTCTGGTACAATAAAATTAATACTCTAGAAATAATAATTATTCGGAACATACTGTAAGTATATTCTGTCTCTCCAGCTCTTACATATACCCTTGCTGGATCATGATCTGGTAGTTCTTTATTATAATTCTATGCCTTAAAACTTCCTAAGGGCCCATCGTGTTAAGAATACAATTTTGATTGATAAAAGAGATATGAAACTAAGGGTCTAGAAATGGATTAGAGGCTATAGAATTTCACATGTCTCATTTGCATCTGCACAGAGACTCATGCCATGTTCCTCACTGCTACAATGAATAATGTAAGTACCTTTGTTTTTGTTGGTGATCTGGGATAGGAGATTGCTAAATTTTTCTGAAGCGCATGCAAATACAAAATAATAGAGGATTAAAGAGTAGAATTTGCATATGAACAAGCAATTAACTTCTGGGAAATGCTTGCCTTGAAACTTGAATGTACAAATGTTACAGCCAGTAATGTGTGTTTTGTATGAATGTTTGCAGAAATAGCTTGAGAAATAGCTGTTGATTATTTTAACCGAATTAACACATATTTACAACTGCAGGATTTTAACTTACTGACATGTTGACAGGTAATTTAACAACTGTTGCCACGCTGTGATCAGTTTTTCTGACATAGTGCCTTTTTTGAACATTTTCTAAATCCATTTTATCTTTAAGAAAGAGTGGAACAACCGTGAAAGAGAGACAGGCATCCTCCCATTTCAAAATGCTCAGGTAATAGATTACTATTTACTGTACTCTATGGAGAATGTGGCTATATTCAGCTGCATAATCGTTGCTTTTGAGCAACAAAAGGAATAGGAGAGGAGGGGCTGAAGAAGAGAATGGAGAGAGGAAAAATCTATCAATGATGCAGAGACATGTCACTCAGCAGAGAGACTCAGAGAGATGGAGAAAGCCATGGAGCCTGGAAGAGAGGTGGTGAGGGGGATGTGTTTTAAAATGAAATCAAGAAAATAGAAAAGACGTGCATGGGGAGAAAGGAACAGAGTGACAGTGAGAGATGGTGCAAAGCTTAATACTGTGTTGAAAGAAAATAAATTACACAAGAAAATGGTGAAATAAGTAACATGGTTGAAATGAAGTAACAACATAGCAACATGTACTGAGCCACAAAAGACTCACCATTCACATTAGTGAAAATCTTTTTTGGGAGACACTGTCTAGAATATTCCCTTAAAATCTGACTGATTTCTGAGATGCTCTTAAAGGCTATTAATCATCAAGTTTAAGGAACTTTGAAGACTAGAAATAGGCAGTATGAAATCAACATTAAGGTTCACTAAACTCTGTCATTTTAGGTGTGCCACCGAACTGTATCCGATTGTGGTGTGGAAATTAAAATCAAATATCGGTGAACCACTGCATCAAAAACAGGATTGCAGATCATGTTTACCAATGATCTCCCCTCCAAATTGGTTTTATCCAATTCTTAACTGACCCTGCCTTATCAGCAGCCCTGTAACTCCTTGGACGGATGCGGGATGGCGAGAGGCGCTCACATGGTTCATCTAAACCCATGTCGCCGAGCTGGACGATTCTTTTCGCACTGCTCATCCAACAGGGAAGACTTTAGGTCATGTGCGGGATAATTACGTTCACCAACTATACTTCCTCATTTTAATTTACAAGCGCCCGATCTGCAAACAAGGAGTTGCTGGAGAGCAAAGTGGCGAGGTAGATAATTTATCTATCCCAAATCCTGGACAGCGCAGTGCTAAATTGTCCGGGGAAATTCCAAAAAGTCATAGTCAGGCTGGAACCACTAACTGTCATGACATAGGTTGTCCTGCAATAAAAAAATGCATCGAATAACATCACATCCTCCTATGCAGAGAAATTATTTTGGACATGGCTCGACACATCTATGCAGTGGGCTTAAAAGGTTAAAACAATATAAAGAATTTTTCAAAAACAATAATAATAATAATAATACACTATGTACTGAGCAGTGATCCGTAATATGTACAACAGCAGAGATCCGTAATATGTACAACAGCAGAGGTAATAAAAGTTATAAATATGGCAGGGAAAATTACAAGGTGCATTTGAATACTGCTACATCAGATTGCATAAAGTGACCAGAGAATAGTAGTGCTCAACAGATGGTTTGTGCTCAGTGACAATGTTCCATGTTGAGCAGCCGAATGGCCTGGGGGAAGAAACTGTTTTTGAGTCTGGTAGTCCGTGCCTTGATACTCTGGTAACGTCTACCAGACGGCAGCAGGTCACGGCTTGGATGGCTGTGGTCTTTTAAAATGTTCTGTGTTTTCCTAAGGCATCGCTTGTGGTCGATGCCTTGCACGGAGGGCAGACAGCAGACTATGATGCGCTCTGCTGACTTCACCACCCTCTGAAGGGCCTTGCGATCAGCAGCGGAGCAGTTGCCGTACCAGGCTGTGATGCAGCCTGAGAGGATGCTCTCAATAGTGCACCTGTAGAAGTTTGTTAAAATCCGGGCAGACATGCCAAACCTCTTGAGTCTCCTCAAGAAGTATAGGCGCTTTTGGGCAGTTTTTGTTGCCGAGATTGTCTGTCTGGACCATGTGAGGTCCTCACTGATGAACACATAGAGAAATTTGAACTCTAAAACTCTCTCGACTTCAGCTCCATCGATGTGTATGGGGGCAAGACTCTCCCTCTGCTGCTTCCTAAAGTCCACTATCATCTCCTTAGTCTTGCTGACGTTGAGACAGAGGTTGTTGCTCTGGCACCAGGTAGCCAAGGCACTTACCTCCTCTCTGTAAGCAGTTTCATCATTATTGGAGATGAGACCTAGGATGGTTATTATAATGCATTTTAATTTCGGGAAGATATTGAAGGCCTAGGTGTAAAATGCACGGCCCGCCACTGATGTGGTGCCTTTGTGTTTACTAAAAAAAAAACATTACATAGTGTATGGAACACAACAGCATAGAGGCCTGTATTGCACTGCTGGTTTGCTTATAAAGCTATGCAGGGTCGGGCCTGTTTAGTCTCTGGATGGGAGACCACTGCTGCTGGAAGTGGTGCTGGAGGGCCAGTATGGGGTGCTCTTCCCTCTGGTCTAAAGATCATTCCCAATTTCCCAGGGCAGTGATGGGGACATCTGCCCTGCGTAGGGTGCCGTCTTCCGGATGAGGAATTAAAAACAGGTGTCCTGACTCTCTGTGGTCACTAAAAATCCCGTGGCACTATTCGTAAAGAGTAGGGGTGTTAACCCCGATGTCCTGGACAAATTTCGATTCTGGCTCTCATACCATCATGGCAACATAATCATCCCTGTCTCTCAATTGGTTCATTCACTTCCCTCCCCCCCTCCTCTCCCTCCCTTCCCCCAGGCTGTTGCTGCAAATGAGAAAGTTTTCTCAGTCAACTAGCCAGGTAAAATAACAGTTAAACTAAACTAACTATGGAAACATTACCCCATATGAAGCTTTTTCATATTTTTTTAAATATCAACTCAACTATCTGACTGATGAGACCTGACTGATGCTTTGAGTCAGTGGAGACCCGTGTGGTATCCCATGGCACGTCAGTACTCCTACAGGGGAGGACATGACAGCTGTCACGGGTGATGTTGTGACAGTCAGCACCCTCTTGTGCCTAGATGTTATTTGTACTGTGATACTGGACAATTGTCTGCATATTCCATTTAGTCTGTAATCGTCTAATTAGTGTCAACACCTGTCTCCTTAACCAGCCATACCTGTATATAAACGTCTGTGTTTGTCCAGTCAAAGTTTTCGGTGATTGTCCTCTGTATACGTGTTTCTATGTTGGATTATTTGACGTTTTGAGATTTCTATGGCCTTGTTTTACTCCTGCTAAGCGAGAACTTAATTTTCGCGTTACTGTAGCCTTTGTAGATTACAAAGCCTGCTTAGTGTTGCGATACAATATACAAAAAAAGCCTTTCCAGAACATGGATTACTTACTAGTTACTTCCAGAACTGGCCTTACTCCACACATTACAACAGCATTGATAATACTTTGTGGGGGGCATGTGGTGTATTGGGCTAAGTCGCTGCATTGCAGAACAGTCTACATCATGATAGTCAGTGGTTCGAGACGGAAAATATGGGATCTCTGACTTTACCCAGACCTCCTGCATGAGGCAGAGGAAATTGGCATAGCACTGCCCGGGATTTGGGATAGATAATTCAGATAGTCTATCCTGCCAAGTTGTTCTCCAGTGACTCCTTGTGTGAAGATCATGCGCCTGTAAATTAAATTGTGTTAGTATATTTGGTGAGCGTAATCATCTCATGCATGAGCTGATTAAAGTCTTCCATGATGGATGAGCAGTGCTAAAATAATCGGCGGCTCAGCGACATGTGGTTGGATGAACCATGTGCACGCCCCTCGCCATCCCAAAGTTTTGTCCAAGTAGTTACAGAGCTGCCAACAAGGCAAGGTTTGTGGGAATTGGGAGGGAAAAAAATGGGAAAAAAGGCAGACAGCCAAGGTTCTCTTATTACAGAGCCAGCTGCAGGGTGAGGATGACAAGACTGGTAGTCCTGCATATTACATGTGATGTTTAATATTGGACTAAAATAAAGCACTCTAATAACTGGTTCATTTTATGATATAATAATAACACAAACTGAGAATGGGGTGAATGTAAAATATAATATAACTAGAACAGAAACTATGTAAAAATATTATGTGTAGTGTTTCCGAAATTGGTTAACTGGTTTTTTATTCCCTCTGGAAAGTTTGTTTTCAT